>OVAP01001220.1:0-18466 GCA_900406295.1 Aurinia saxatilis | reverse complement strand
TTTTTTTTTTAAAAAAAAAAAACCAAAAAAAAAAAAAAAAACATTTATGGGATTGATTCTTGTCGTTTGATTTTGGAAAATTTTGATGTAAAAGTTTGTATTCTGTGTCTTAAAACATTATATTCATTTTGTTATTGGTCAACTATGTTTCATTTTATATCATCAACAGGAGAAACTGACTACATATAACACTAAGTATCAAATATGCAAAAACTAACTTTATTTTTACATTTACTCATGTTGTACATGTATTTTGGGTTGGTAGAAAATGGTTATACTGAAAACTCTTAGGGAACAAAGTACATAGGATTAGGAATCTTGAAGGTGCGATTCCCTGAATATTCTCCTTGCAAGTCGCTCCATTGGTCACCTACATTGCCCCATATTCTGTATCCTTTTTCCATCAATTGCTTTCTGATTGTTGTTTTGTATGTTACTGCATTCTGTCTTTTGTTTTCCGCTGTCCTGCAAGTAGAATATTTGTCACACATTTAGAGAGGCCTATTGGAATGTTGTGTTGTTTCTGATGTGACTTGATGTTTGGAAATGTATGCTTCCTTTTACCTCATAATCAATCTTTCATAACAAGTGAATCCTTGGTTATGCAAATTTTCTGATGTTGCCTCGCGAAGAGTCTCGTCATCTCTGCCTGTTACTAGGAAAACTTTGAAACCTGTTTCCACCAGCTTATTGAACAACTCAAGAACAGGTTGTATTGCTGGAGACCCACCAGTCATTACCCATGTTCTGAATCCGGTTGGATCGTAAGGGTCACATCTACATATTAACAGACAGAGCATTTATCATTAGCTACATTTTTTGGTCTTAGGTCCATACTATTTCTTCAAGCTAGGAAACAAATCAGGTGAAGTTAGTCCACTCTCCATGACTTTGAGAACTTTACAATTTGGGATAGCTTCTTGATAAACCAGTTAACCTATTGACAATAAAGAAGATAACAAGAGAAAAGGAAGAAGCAAATGTGTGTACCCATATCTCTTAAGCCGATAGTAAAAGACGTTGGATAAGCAAGTGTCATCAACATCGAAGATCCATGCATCCATACCATCACCAGGAAGGACTATCTCATTCAGATAAACCTTAATCTGTTCCACAGTCAACTGGACATCTCTGTCGTACTGACCAGCAAGCATATATACCTCAACGTATCGCATACATTGCAGAGGAACAGTGCGCCACGCACGTACGTTGTTGGTTTCTATTCCTAGCCTCCAGCTTAAGCAATAGCTAGTAGGATTGTTGCCATCCATCGGTATCCATGGACTTGTGCTGGTTGCTACTGAGAAGATTGTTAGAAAGATGAGTAGCAACGTCTCTCTCTTGTACTTCTCCATTGCTCTTGATTGATTCTTCTGCTTTCTCTGCCCTTCATGGTTTTATGCAAAGATAGGTAGAGATCATAAAAATGGTTATTGTCAACTTTAGAGACTAGTAAACAATAAATTTGGTAAGAAAGTAATATAACACTTTCTTTTATATATATAAAAAAAAAACAAATCCTAGGATATACTGATCAATGATATATATATATATATATCATGTTCAATGACTATGGTAGATGGTTGAATTTAGTCAATGGTGATAACAATAAAGAATACAAAGAGAAGAAAGAAGTTTATCTAGTAAATCTTGAAAAGTGAAGTAGAGTAATATTACCTATGATATGGTGGTGGATCAGCTTAATTAGTATTGAAGGAAAGTGAGAGGAGATGTTAGTTAGAGAGTGGTATTTAAAGAGCTAGACTTTGGTTATGGTAGAAGATGCTGGTTTCATCCACTAAGTCTCTCTCTCACCATTTTTCTAAAGACCAACTTATGAGGCATGCAAAAGTGAATATAACAGAATTATAAAAAAAATGGGGTCAAAACCACCAGTGCACATATTCACTAACGCACATCTATCACCAATAATTTGTATCCTAAGCACAGTCACATATATACTATCTCGTCATCATTCGCATTTACTAAGTGGCATTATATCTTTTAGTTAGTATATAACATTAGGTGGAGGAGCTCACTAGATTCTTTTATATTATGATAAACCCACTTAGAGCACTTTCCATGGTCACTTATACCCAACTTTTAGGGCTTCATTTGCTGTTTTCTTGAGATAAGCTCAATTATATTTTAAAATTTTAATGGTCAGCATGGACTAATGAATCCCACTTAAAAATTTACCATGAGACTACGGGAGTCTAAGGTAACATTTAATTTCTTTTGAACGTATAATTAGCTAACAATTTTCATTTTTCCAGTATAATGTTATGTATTAGGTCTATAGAAAATTCGGTGAGTACGCTATTCGACGGTTACAAGAAAATTAGTCGGAAATCTGAATCACCCTTTGATATATGTAAATAATGGTAATTTGGTTTTGGTTCAACTAGATTAATATGTTCCGTTCTCAAAAAAGAGAAAAAAATAGTCCACTAACCGAATAGCTCACTAACCGACTAATATGAGAAACTGTTGTAACTGTCGAGTAGCTCACTAACCGAATTTTTTAATGGACCTAATACATAACACTATAGTGAAAAATGAAAGTCGGGAGGGTTTAATATCCGACAAAAATCATATCGTTAGTTTTTTTGGTCGGGAGGGTTTAATAGTTTGATCCTAGATATGAGAGAATCTCCGGATCTAGACCCAAAATTTCTTTGTTATTTTTTGTTAAAAGTTCATTACCAGTTTCCAAGTTAAACAACAATTCATGTAATATTGTAGATAAAATCTTTTAGTTTTAAAAAAAAAAAAAAAAAAAAAAGTTCATTAGCAACTTTCAAGTTAAAAACAACAACAAAAAGTATCAAGAAATTAAAAATAAAGCATAAATTTGTCAAACCAACCAAAAAAAGACCGACTTAAACATTATGGGTTGGAAGCTGACAAAGAGGGGATTTTTATTAATTTTTTGTCAACAGAAAAGTGGATTACACGTACCTACTAGTCTTAATGGAAAATGTAAAGGACAACAACTACTAATGGAGCTATAAGAGTTGTCAACTATAGTACTAAATTGGCAATTCCGTTAAGACTTGTTTTCTTTAATAATTCAAATTCGACTAATTAACATAAACATCCCAATCGTGTTAGTGTACAATACCATTAGCCAATGATCCCCATCTCATAAACGCTCCTTTTGATATCTTTTCATGTCCTAATCTAAATTTTGAAATTTCATAGATTTGAATGCCACTCACAACACCTCTCACTAACAATTTTTTTTTTAATTCATTGATTGACTTTATTAAAAACACCACTTATATGGCAGCCCCACGAGTGTAAAAGTTTGGGATGACGCGTGTTAATTCTCCGCATGCTAAAATTGATCACTGGCTAAAACTACTGAGAGTGGGAACTTCAGAAAGATTTTGACAAACTATCATGATTCATGTTTTTGCTCAGATGCGCTCAGACGTATATTCTTGAAGTATCATGTGTCGTTTTAGAGGAAAAAAACAAAACAACATCATAACAACATGGTGCACTCAGTCATCATCATTATCCTACCCAAAAGTTACATTAAACATTTGGGTACTGTAAAATCTGTAAGTGTTGTGCAAAGCTAATCAATGATCCTCGTTGAGTGTATGTATGTATAAAAGAAAGAGAGATGGATAAAGAAACTGATGCATCTACTCTGCCTCCAATATCTTGTGTTGATGGGTCATACATACAAAAACTATTTCTTTTCTGCCAAATCTGCACCACTCACGTACCTTGCTACAAACGAGACAAGCCTAAACGGAGCACCGATGAGCGGAGAGTCCACCAAAGGCACGCCGCCATCACTTACTTCGTCTTCTCCAGCTACTACAACCTGCGATTCCACATCTATTTCCCCATTCGGGTTCAGAGAAACCGGCACTGTTTCTTCTGATTCGCTTCCTGACAAGTTTCTTTCTACCAATGCAGTATCCATGCCCCTAGAGTTATTAAATCTTTTTTCCTCCTCGTCGTGTATGGGTATTTCCTCTAAGGAATCAGACTTATCTACTACAACCGCTAAGCTCTCAGGGGATGACAGAGAAGTCTGCTGCGCTTGGTTTAACTTAATACTCAACTCGTTCACCTGACAATGTAGTAATAACAACGTTTTGAGTTTTTCATTACCCAGCAAAGTAACTCAGTAAGATATCTAAAGGCGTTCACCAAGAAAGGAAGCCTGTGTTACCTTCTCAACAAGTTCAGAATTTTCTGTTATGAGCTTTTCAACTAGAGTACAAGCTGCTTCAATCTGCGAGTTTAACTCTTCTTCAGAAGCACCCTATATCAACCATCAGAAACCATTTCATAAATTTCTGAGAACTTCATTGGAAAGGCATTATAGTCTTTAATATTTCAGAATTAGAATACTGCATATGGGAAGTATTCAAACCCTAACCTTCACATTACTCTCATGGCTTTCATGCTGGACTTTGGCCAGACTCTTATTCTGCTCCAGAAGTTTACTCCTAGATTCTTCCAACTCCATAACCTGCCAAACTTTGTTTTATAATCTTCATATCAGACTAAATCTATGCAGTATTATGCTTCACAGTTTCCTTGTTCTAGATGAGTAAAAGCATTAAAGGTTCACTTAGGAGGCTCCAGTAACTTGGTCAGATGCAATTCAGTGAACAATGCACGGAAATGAAAAAACCACTTATGAAAGATAAATCACATACCTGTGCTTCTAGTCTTGCAATTTCATTGTTCAGGCTAGAAATCACTTTGGTGGATGACTTCTGAAGAATTAAATGACTACTATTAGGAGACTTTAATCAGAAAAATGAGTATCAAGCTCTCCTAATTTAAGATGGAGTTACCTCTACAGCCAACGAGGATTCTTCATCATGTTGAAGTTGTTGAACTTTCTTTTCTAGACTCGCCTAATTAAAATCATGCAATTTTCACTAAGATCATGAGACGCGAATGCATCATAACAGAAGAAGATGCAACTGTTATCCTCCAATGAATGGAGACATACCTCTTTCTGAGTGAAGGTAGATCTTTCATCAAGCAATTGTTTAATCTCGAGTTCTGCACTAGCCTGCCAAATTTATATAGATGTCAGAACCATACATAGCATGTTCCTGCATATAAAATACAAAGCGACATCTAATAGCAGTCTGATATGACATGGCAACATGACTTTCTTTCACGCTAACCAAAATCAAATTTTCCATTCTATCAATTTGTGAAGGTGGTAATAGTTCTCCCTCTTAACGGCATTCATCTCCTGATTTAATGCAAAATATGGGTGGTCCTATTTTGTATACAGATGGATAAGTAGGAAGCAAACTAAATTGAAGAGATAAAAGTAACTTGCATATGACAACACAAAATAAATTATATTACTAAAGACCGCTCCCAGTGTTGAAAATGTCTCACCAATTCATGAACAAGCACGTCGTTCTTTGTTTTATACTGAAGAAGTTTTTCCTCCAACTTTTCCTGCATATACATAGTGTTACATTGACCTTCCGCTTGCAGATGATCCAGCAAAAAAAAAAAAGCTATGCATACGGACTTTCTTCACTAACCTCGTTCTGTTTGTGAGTTTCATTCTCAGTTCTCAAATGCAAGAGCCTTTCTTCTAAGAGTGCCTGTGAAACGCCATGTTATTCTGATTTTCAACTTCTAGGTAATGCAGAGAAATAGTACAGGTATAGATATGAATTTAAGTTAATTCTTCACAAACCTCATTTTGTATGTGAGCTTCATTCTCTGTTCTTAAATGCAAGAGCTTTTCTTCTAACAGTGCCTGTAAAACACCATGTTATTTGACCTTCAACTTCCAGATAATGCAGCAAAACAGCAAAGATATGGATACAGCTGTATGTTATTTCTTTCACAAACCTCATTTTGTATGTGAGCTTCATTCTCTGTTCTCAAATTCACCAGCTTTTCTTCTATCAGTGCCTGTATAACACCATGTTATTTGACTTCAGCTTGCAGATAATGCAGAGAAATAGCAAAGCTATGGATACAGCTTTTTGTTATTCTTTCACTAACCTCACTTTGTATGTGAGCTTCATTTTCTGTTCTTAACTGCACAAGCCTTTCTTCTAACAGTGCCTGTGAAACACCAAATATTATTTTGACCTTTCAGCTTGCAGCTGAAGCAGGGAAACGGCAAAACTATGAATACAGTTGTATGCAGTTTCTTAACTAACCTCTTTCTGTATGTGAGCTTCATTTTCAGTTTCCAAGCGTCTAACAGTTTGTTCAGAAACAGCCTATTAAGACATGGCAATTCATAATTCACAATTCCACCGAGGAAAGAACCATGGCTAGGTGGTGGGGAGATTTCCTTTTCAAACCAACGAGAAAATGATTGATAAGAGATTATCACCTCTTTCTGAAGGTAGGATCCATTTTCCTCGCGTAACTGTTTGATTGTTTCTTCCAGCAACGCCTACAACAGCATTACAAACGAGTTCTGAGATCCAAGTCAAAAGATAGAAAACAAGAGACTCATCTTGGTCACAATGGATTAAAACTGTCGATATATTACTCTTCTAACTTCTAAGTAACAAAAAAATGCTACTGTCAACAAAAACTTTATCAGCAGATACGGATAGATAACAGTGCAAAATTTGACTTGCATTGCTTCTCTCTGAATACAAGAAACTATTCGATCTTTCTCTTCTACATTAACCAGCAGTCAAAATGACAGTTATCTACTCTGCGAGAAGAGACCCAACAAAACCCAATTTACGGAAAAATGGCATAAAGAATTTACATACAAGACACGGTTGAAAAGCTCACCTCACTGGTTCCAGTCTTGTTCTCTACACCAGATTCATCTACCTGCTAGAAATAAAAATGTAAAAGTATCAGACCATGCACCATCCTATAATTTCTGTTCACCATCTCTATACAAACGAAACGGATTACAATAAGAAAACATCCAGATCGTAAAAGGATCCATTATATACAATGTGGCATATATATGAATAATGTCAACAATATCCAAACTACATTGACATTAAAACCACGAAATCAATCTAATTAACCCAATGGGGTATCAGTCCTAACAAAATCAGATACAGAGAAGCAATTTATGTAGCAATATTCCATCGATCTTACAGTTTCTGCGACAATGATCTGGTGAGATGATGGTTGCGATTCACGGGGAGCATCTCCGTTGATTTGCGCAATGGCCGCATCTCCGATGTGACTCCCATCTTCCGAGGTCGTTACTCCGGTGGAAGCTATAGCGTCGTCAACACGTTTATTATTATTGTTATTCTGCTTGTTCTTCTTCTTCTTGTTTCGCTTCTTCTTCTTCTCATCTTCCATACCTGAGCCAAGTCAGATCTGAGAAAAGAAAAGGGAATCAAAATAGGAGAATGCGTGAATGGTAATGCTTACTTTTGCGACGGAGGAGGCGACTGACGAAAGTTTTTTGAGATTTTGTGAGAAGAGAAAAAGTTCTTTTTTGGTCGGACGTCTCCGTCTCCGTCTCCAAGCGAATAACTTTATTTTCTTCTCTTTTTCTGAATTTATTATAACTTTTTTTTTGTTGTTAACTCATTTTCAGTGAATAATCTTTTCTTTTCATTTTAACATCTTAAAATCATTGATTTTATTTGTGTATTAATACATTTTAAATTTATTTATTTTACATTTTTACAAATAAATATTTAAAATGCAAATATACTTCATAGGTTATTCTTCTAGTTTTACAACATTGGTTATAATTATGGAACAAGGAAATTCTTTTAGCCAAACAATACCGTAATGGTAGCAAGGTATTTCTCTGGTTCATCCATACCTAATACTGTATGTCTTGTAAGAGTTTCAGCATGGCTTTCACCTTTTTTTTAGCCATAGAAATGTTGTGCTATTAAGTTTCATATGTAATCAATTCTTATTCCATTAGGTTGTATAGGTTAGTTTTGAAGTTCGTAACTTGGTGAAAGGGTCGTTTTGACGTTCTTTGTTGAACGACTAGTTTTCTTCTAATAAAATGATCCTACTAGCCTCTAAATGGTATCAATAATTTGTTTGTTAAACCAAATTACTAAATTGCTCAGACAAAAAATTCAAAATCGTTACGCGATTAAAGCTGAAATATTGAGCAAACAAAATTTTCCCCCGTTTCATCTAAGGTTCTTCCCATCGATCTTTCCTCTCATTCAATTGAGCAAAAACATTGTCTCTCTGTTAATTTTGGCCTAATTTGAAAATTTGAGTAGAATGTTCACTATCTCCTATCGATTGTCGAGGTATGGTGATAAGAACAATCACCAAACACCAAGTCACCAACCAGCATAGACACAATCAACCAGAGAACATCCACCATCCATTTTGATAATTATCAATCATCCTTTATCCAGTCTGAGAATAATCCACCATCCACATACATACTATGAGAACAATCAATCATCCACATATCTGACACTGTCCTCGTGAGGAAAGTCCCCCAATGAACCGATGACCCGGGAGGTTGCGAGAATGGTGGAATTGCTCCAGATGAACAATGGTGATGATTAAAATGGCAGCGGATTTTTAGTAAGGCTAGTAACAAGGACTATGACTATTGGTAAATTGATCGGATGATACTTTCTAAGGATATGATAACTCCTAAGAACTATTGGCTTGATTCCTATTTTGATAAACTCACAACATAGAAAACAAAAGAATTTGATAAACTCACAAGCTCGGATCAAGCAAGAAAAAGAGTTTTTAGTTTCAAGGTTTTATGATGGTATTAAATGAAGACTCTACCAATATATAAAGGAAAAGACAAGGGGAATTTCAAAAAGTCTAAACATGCAACTCTTTGGAAAAGACAAACATTTGAAAGGGATTCAAAGAGTCTTAACATGCGACCCTTTGAAAAGACAAAATGTTTAAAGCCAAGTAAAAAAGAAAAAGGATAAGATAGAACGTTGACAAAAAAAGGATAAAACAGAATGTTGACAAAAAAGATAAAATAAAACGTTGGCCACATAAGGGATAAAATAGAACGTTAGCCATAAAAAGATAAAATAGAACGTTGGTCCGAGTTTCATCTAGGGGCTTTAGGCGGTTGGACTGTGGTTTTGATAAAGGGGCGATGATCGAGTGAGTGATCTTACCTCATTAAAAACTTTCCTTGGAAAACCCATTGGAACAAAACCAAGGCGAGGGAAAAAGAGTGTAAGCTCACTCACCTGCCTCTATTAAGCTTCTTCGGTTTGGTCCGCAAGCTTGGATAAGAGTAATCCAATAGCTTGGTTAAATTTCTTGAACTTGGTTCGAATCATCAGAGTCGTGGGTACGTGTTGAACATCCATAGCTTCCTCGGGTACAAGCTGCTCGGGTACAATTTGCTCCATAACCTTTTTAGCTTCTATGATCGCATTAACATTTAATATGGGAACAACCCACCATATACCTTTCATTCTAGACACCATCCACTTTAATGACATTCACCATCTAGTTTGATGATCATCCAATGTCCAATATCTGGATAATCTACCATCCATCATCTACTACGAGAACAATCTATCATCCACAATATATTGAATTTTAAGCGTCCACTAAATATGTGTGAAAACAGCAAAAGAAAACAAAGAAACAGTATCCAAGATTTTAGGAAAGGTAATAGAAAACCAAACACGATTTTTAGATCAAAGAACAACATAAAGAGAAAGAAATACGGTGTAGAGAACTTAAACGACTATAAACGTTAATCTAGTAAAACCATTTTTTCTAGTTTTGTGGATATATAAACGATTTAGGTTTTGTCTAGTTCTGCGTATCTTATCAGATATTTTATTAAACCAAATATAGATTACAATCACTAAACCAAAACGGTTTATGTTTTTAAAGTATATTAATCAATGGGACTAATGGAAATTCAAATAGAAAAATCAAACAAAACTACGTAGAAAACTAATTAGGGTTTCAAAACTATCTTAAAACTAGTTACAGTTTCAAAACTAATTCAATCATTGATTTTTTTTGTTAGCCATATACTTAAGTACAATTTGTCATTTTTTATGTTGTTGATTTTATTTTACTTTTTTATAAGAGTCATAGCAATAATTTTCTTTAGACGACAAACTGTTGCATGACTATTTTTAAGGGGGTTTTCAAGATTTACTCTTCATCAATACTCCTTTTTTATTTATGAATAGTGTTCCTTTTCTATATTTTAATCTCATCCAATTTTATATATTTTTAATTATACTCGACTTATATGAAATTTATAAGATCATCCCTCAAGCTTAATAGATGATCCGGATACACACTTAGATATGAATAGTACATTTCATAATGAATAAATGTATATTTTAGTTTTTTTTCTTTAGACGCTTAAAAACTTAAAAATGGTACTGAGGCTAAATGGTAACCGCTGAATATGGCTGAATGTAGAATGTTGTAGAATTAAAATATGATTTGTTGCAGAATATCGCTGAATAACTAGTAAGTCAAATAGTAACAATTGCTGAATCTAGCAGAATTTTGTCGAATATAGAGAATATATTTATATATGAGTTGGTGGTTGAAGAGTTGTATAATATAGTTAAATACATTTTTAAATATTTTTTTCTGCTGAATGTAGCTGAATCTGACTGAATTTTTTCGGTTACAAATGGTAACTGCGGAATTGCTAAATGTTGCTGAATTCAGCTGAATTTTTTTTTTTTAGTTACCAGTTATCCCCACTGTCATTCTGTATGTGTGTCTTTTTTTTTGTAGGTCTCATCATAAGGAAAACATCCGAAAGGAATTTAATTCGGCTCAACCTCCTTTAAAGATCTTGTTTTAAGACCCATCTCTTCTTATCGAAATTTCTTGTTTGGTTTGAAGTTTAATAACAACTTTTTTCCACATGAGATTGTATCTTTCGAAATCATCTAAATATTTTTCTCATAGCTAAATTTGTATTCCTTTTAAAATACTTGCAATTTTTTTAAATTTTAAGTATTCAAATTTTGAATTATCAAATGTGCACATTAATTTTTACAATCTTTGAATTTATTTTTTGCAATTTTTTTTGTTGGCCATGCAATATGAAAAGGAACATAGATGAGTATTTTATAGTAATATATTGTGGACAGCTACAACATAGATGGCAAAAACCATATACTCAGATTAAATATTGTATTATTCTCTTAACTATTAAGGATGTATGTTACCCATTTTCTCAAATGTTAATTTATATAAATTTAACAAATTTTAAAAAATAAAAAACCCATATCATCAATGCTTTTTTTGTTTGTGATAGTCTATTGAAATGTTGAAAGATAATACATGAGACATGACATTTCGATTAAAATTTTGAAGGAAAAAAAATCGAGAAAGAGAAAGAAGACCAAGATATTATCTAGTTTACTTGTTTGTGGGTGCTACCACATCCTAAAAAGCCAACTCTCTTGTTTCCAAAATTGCAAGTCCATTTCTCTCTCCTCCCACACTTTTTTCACTGTTCTCATTCATTAAATCCAATTGTGGTGGTGAGAGAAGGTTACCTTTGTGGTCAATCGCCATTTTGGTAGGAGTGAACTGGATGAACCTATGATATATCTCATATTTTACCGGTTTTAAATATATTAAACATATATTTATTTATATTTATTATTATTAGAGTTCAAAAGAGTTATTTTAGGTGCATGGACGAGTTTGGAGCTATTATAATAATATAGAAGAATTATGGAGCAAAAATGGAACAAGTTTGAAGAGACGAAAAAGAAAAAGAAACAAAAATGGAAAATCAGGCAACAGATCAACCACACAGTGAACCTCCAACTTAAACAAATGGAAGGATTAAGCGCCCAACTGGACCAGTCAAGAGGTCCACGGATTTTCGGGATCTCGAAAATCCTCTTCTTTAGTAGTTGTGAGCTGGAATTATCAAGGGTTGGGGAACCCCTTGACAATTCAGTGGCTCAAAGAGATTCATCTGAATTATGCTCCAAACTTCTTCTTTCGATCCGAAACAAAAAATTCAGATGAACTTGTTCTCCAAAATTTTGAGAGGATGGGATATTCAAACAACATATTAGAATCTCCTCAAGGACATGGTAGTGGCGGCTTGGCCTTGTTCTGGAAGGAAGATACAGACCTGGAAGTGCTCACGGCCTGCCAAAACTTCATCAATTGCAAGCTAATCTATGATCAGAAAATCACTTATCTTACCTTCATCTACAGTGATACAAATAAAGATAAGAGGAAACAATGCTGGAACCAACTCACTGCCATTGCCAACTCAAGGAACTCCCCTTGGTTTCTCACCGGCGACTTTAATGACATCACAAATGAGAAGGAAAAATCAGGAGGCATTGTCCAGCCGAAAGGCTCTTATGTACACTTCAGAACTTTTTTTTATCAGAGAATGATCTGTTTAATTTACACCATGAGGGAGATCCCTTGTCTTGGCAAGGTAATCGCTGTGGTCATAATGTACGATGTAGATTTGATATATCTTTATCAAATGGGCTTTGGGATGATGTTTATCCCACTGCACGATGCTCATACTTGAAGTGTGAGGGTTCCGACCATAAACCCTTAATCTCCTCCTTTGAACCAAATCGTAAAAAGAAAAGAAGATTATTCTAATATGAACGCCGGCTCAAGCATAAAAAGATGTCCATAACCTTGTTGCTACAGTTTGGAAAGAGATCCCTTGTAGCTCTGTCCAAGAACGCATCTCCCGAGTTAGGAAAGCCATTATCAAATGGAGCAAGGACCAACACAACAACATACAGAGGATCATCCAGAAGCTTAAAAAAGACGTAGAAACCTCCATGACCAATGGCTTGTCCGAGGAAGAAGAAATCAGGGGCATAAACATCAAGCTAGCTGATGCCTATAAAGTCGAAGAGGATTATTGGAAGCAAAGGAGTCGGGTTTCCTGGTTAAGCTTGGGAGATCTTAACACGGGGTACTTCCATGCAATTACTAGAGGAGGAAGAAAGCTCAACCGATTCACAGTTATAGAAGACAAGAATGGTTCCGTCCAGCAGAAGGAACCAGACATTGCTTGCATCATCGAAGCATACTTCCATGACCTATTCACCACTACAAATGGCCAAGCGTCATAAATAGTTGAACATGCTCTTCAGCCATTAATCATCAGTGAAATGAACTTGGTTCCAACCTCAATCCTTCCCCGAAAGAGATTAAACAAGCTATGTTTGATATCCATGTCGACAAAGCTCCAGGCTCAGATGGCTTCTCCGCAAGCTTTTTTCACTCACACTGGGATTCGATTGGAACCGACATTATTCGTGAAACATAAGAGTGAGCTCCCAATTGATATTAATGTCACACATGTGAGGCTTATTCCAAAAATCCTCGGACCTAGGAAGGTATCGGAGTACCGGCTCATTGCTCTATGCACCATCTATTACAAGCTCATAGCAAAGATACCCACCAAGAGGCTATAACCCATCTTATCAAGCTTTGTTTCGGAAAATTAATCGGCCTTTGTCCTGGGTTGAGCTATTGGTGATAATGTGCTAATTACTCATGAAAGTTCTCCACTACCTACACAACTCCAAAGCAAAAAAACATTGTTATATGGCGGTCAAAACGGATATGAGTAAGGCTTTTGATTGACTTGAATGGAGTTTTATTCAAAAGGTTTTTGAGAGGTTTGGTGTCCATCCCCAATGGATCTATCGGATCATGCAGTGTGTGACCACCATCTCCTACTCATTCATCATTAGTGGCACTCCAATGGCTCATGTTGTTCCAAGCCGAGGAATCCGTCAAGGGGACCCCCCTCTCCCCATACATTTTCATCCTTTGTAGCAAAGTGTTATAGGGTCTATGCCACCAAGCGTTGGAACAAGATATGCTAAAAGGGATCCGTGTATCCAAAGGGAGTCCTCGGGTGAACCATCTTTTGTTCGCCGATGATACAATGTTTTTTTTGTAAAGCTTCTTTACAAAATAGCATGATGTTGAAGTCCATCCTCAAGCAATATGAAGATTCTTCCGGTCAAACTATTAACAAAGATAAGTCGTCGGTTACCTTTGCAAGAAAGACCCCACAAGCTATAAGAGAGGAAATCAAGCAAGTCTTGCACATTCACAAGGAAGGCAAAATTAGGAAGTATCTTAATAAGTTGTCTATTTTCACTTAATAAGACCTTGACAACTACAATGTTTCAATGTAGCAGTAAATGATCCACAAATCTCAGCTATTACACTGTAACCTATCAAATTGATTAATTAAGCTAAATCGAATAATTCAAGGTTTTGGTTTTGGTTTATGATTTTTTATGGGTTTAAAACTCAATAATAATAAAATGCTAGACCTAGGGATGATCAATGGATTTTCTTAAACTTAACTGGATGTTTATTCAGGTTCTAATTCTACTCAATTCCAACTCAAATATAATTCTAGATTGGTCCACTTTCATCGATTTAAACTAGTTAGAGAGCTTTACTAGAGCATATTTGATAAGTTCACAACTTGTCTTAGCATCAACCTTCGTTGGCTAAGGACAATCTGCTCTCCTAATAAGGGTTCAAGAATCCTACTACACTTTCGTTTAATAGGGAATCCTATGAACAAAAACTAGGTGATTGTGGGGGTCAAATATCCCCACTCACTATCTTGAAAAGGCAGTCGAAAGAAATGACTAAGTCTTACAAGCTAGAGCCGAGGTCCTTCCCCTAAACATGACCTCGGCTAACACATTTTATAAGAAATGCCGAGGTAAGTCTACCGAAGTCACTTCCTCGGCATAATCAATATCAATAACTATGCCGAGAGAGGTTAGCAAAATCATGTCCTCGGCATAACATATTTACTAAAGGGATGCCGAGGAAGTCAATCTGAATCACTTCCTCGGCGTAACCTTTGTCTCTGAACATGCTGAGAATGTTAAACTAAGTCATGAGCTCGGCATGAGTAGCATGCGTCCGGACGAGGACATTATCATTATCACGACCGGGCCAAATTCATATTATGTACTTTGTGCCGAGGAAATAACTAAATCATTTCCTCGGCCCATTCTTGTTCATCCCAGAGGGCCGAGCTCGTTGAGCATACAATGGTGGGCCGCGCAGCCCAACACTTATCAACAGTAAAAAAGCCTCAAGCCCAGAGGAATGAGCCGACCTGAAGGGAAAATGCAAGACGGATCAGGAAGATATGAGAAGATCTAGGAGTTTGACCTACCTCTAAGTCGGCATAATCTTGTATATATACTCTCTTAGGTTGAACTTGTATGATTCATCTCTTTGTAGCTTGAGAACCCTAAAAGCTTCATAATCAATACAAAGCAATCCTTTGCTAGATCTTTTTGTGTTTGTGCCTTGTTCTTTGTCTCGAGTTCCTCTTCCAGAACCTCGAACAAATAGTGATTGTGTGATTTTACCCACACAGTGATCAATTCTAGTTTAGGCCTTAAGACATTATTAGGAGGGAAGCTATTCTACTAATCTACCTATTTACATCCAGTACTAACTTAACAACCCATGATCTCCCTAGATCTAGCAACCAAACTACTCACAAATGAATGATTCAACAATAAAACAAGATGTAATGAAGAACATGGTCAAGAACAAAAATAAAATGAATAATAGTTTATAAAAAACGAAGTAATGAAATAGAATAAGGTTTAGAAGACTTCTCCACAGTAGCAATGACAAAAAATAAAATAAAATGATAAGCCTCCAACAATCTTCAAAGGAAACAAGAACAAAACCAAAGAGAAAATGAGAACAAAGTGTTTCAAAACCAAAAGAAAAGAAGAATGAATAATCTTTTTGTTGTAGAGGCTCAGAATCCTTTATATAGGACCAAATAATACGTCAAGATCTTGGTAAATAAGGCATGATAGAGCAAATTTTATGATTGAGTGAATTTCCAAAATTGGCTTCGTCAGAGCATGGATCGATCGATCCAGGTAGGGATCGATCGATTTAACATAAAAATCTTCTCTTCTTCGTGTGCAGGTCGATCCGCAAGTGATCCGCACATTTTTTTTATATATGGATCGATCGATTCGTGCTTGATTGATCCTTCTACGCGTTCGTTCTGAGACTGGACTGACATGTCTTCAGTAAAACAGTCATATCTTCTCAACCACTAACCAGAATGACTTGAAACCACCGCCAAAGTAAAGCTAACTCAATTTCCTATGTCGTGTTAAAAGTTGAGATTGAAATTAATATGGGAAGACCTTCGTCTGACATGATCTTTAAGATACTTTGGACTGGTTCCGCATTGTTATTTCACTTGTTTGCCTCTTTTTTTGTCTCAAATCTTCATTCCAAAGCTTAAATTCAAGCTCCAATGCATTAAGCACCTATGAAGACTCTAAAAAAAAACCAAAAGACTCGAAAAACAAAGGAAAAATAAGGATTAAAACATGTAAAAAATGCAATATATCATATCTTGGCCTCTCGGAACACTTTGGTAGAAGGAATAAGGATCTCTTCGACTCCATATTGATAGGATCCGACAAAAAGCTCTAAGGTTGTCCTCAAAATTTTTTATCTACTGTCGGAAAAATGGTCATGTTAAAGAGTGTGCTATCAACGATTCCAACCTACGCAATGACTTGCTTCCAACCTCCCCTTTCACTGTGCAAACGCATACAATCTTTTCTCAGTCGTTTTTGGTGGGACACAAAGGAAGGGCCAAAGAAGATGTCTTGGATATCTTGGGATAAAATCACAAACTCAAAGCGAGATGGAGGCCTAGGTATAAGAGATATACAATGTTTTAATGAAGCTCTTTTGGCCAAAATAAGTTGGCGGCTCTTGGAGAACCCTAACAGCTTGCTATCTCGCGTTCTTTGTGGAAAGTATTGTCAATATGCTGATATCATGAACTGTACTTCGCCGCATAACGAGTCTCATGGCTGGAAAAGCATCCTCCTCGGGCGGGACCTCATGAAACAACAACTAGCTTGAAAGATTGGAAAGGGTCATGGTCTTCCCCATGGCTTTCCATTGGCTCACCCATGACTCTCATTGGCCCTTGCAACGAATCCACTCAAGCTTCCAAGGTTAACGACCTACTCTCTGACGATCAAGCTGAATGGGATCAAGAGAAAATCCAAGCCCTCCTACCTCACTATGCCGACATCATCCAAAAAAATCATCGTAAGCTCTACGGATACGCATGACAAAAGAGTCTGAATACGATCAAGTACATGTATATATACATCTAAATCAGGATACATGGTTGCAAAAGATAGAATCCATGCAGAGCAATCTGCCACAAGGCTCTCCTACCCAAACTTCCAATGGTAGCGTGATATCTGGAACTTAAAAACTAGCCCAAAGATCAAGTTATTTTTGTCGAAACTTGCACATGGGGCTTTGGCTACAGGAGAACGACTGGCTGCCAGAATGATCCATGCTGAACACTGCTGCAAACGCTGCGGAGCACCTGAGTCTATAAATCACCTATTTTTCCATTGCCCGTATACTAAAGAGGTATGGAATGTAGCTTCTTTTACAAAGCCTGTGATTGTTAATGGAGCTAGCGTCTTCAAAGCAGACTGACCCAAGCTGCACACACATTGTTGCCTACCTCTGGTGGGTATTGCTGCTTGAACCTTATCCCCATGGATTCTATGGAACATTTGGATAGCAAGGAACAACTTCGTCTTCGATGGTAAGCTTATTACAAGGTTGGAAACAATGAACAAAGCCATAGTAGGCGCAAAGGAATGGATATCATCACAAAATAATACTCCTCAACCGCCACATAGAGTCATAACAAATACACATGACATCGACGATTCCCTCCACATTCTCCAGACAGACGCTGCGTGGAAAGAAGATGATTGCACAGCTGGGCTAGCAGGGTGTGCTGCTAACACCCTCGAGCGACATAATCCTTCAGGACCGCCGCCGCATGAAATATGTCTCCTCTGCCTTATTGCAGAAGGACTAGCCGTCAAGGAAGCCATATTGGCCATCAGCTCCCTCCACATCAACAAAATCAGCATAAAGTCAGATTCATCTCAACTCACCTCAGCCCTCAAAACAAGGAGCCCCTTACACGGATTTCACTCTACCATCCATGATATCTATCGTTATTGTCTGTCATTTGATTCTGTTTCCTTTATGAAAATTCCCCGAACTGTAAATGTGTATGCATATGTAATGTCAAAGCAAGCTTTAAGCTTGTCTCCTGACTAATCATCCTCGTGATGATATGAATGAATGAATGATTTTTCTCGACAAAAAAAAGAAAGAAAAGGAAAATCAGCAAGGAGCGTCGATCGATGATACACAAAGTTTTACCCTTTGTAGTTAAACTGCAAGTGTACAGACACGCAGTCGTAGTACGTAGGGATCGAATCCACAGAGACCGAAAATAAATATGCAACTAGCTAAAATAATTCTAATTAAATGCAAGAAATAGGTTTTTGGGGTTTTGTACTGTAAACTATTGCTAACTAAGGTTTTAAGAGGTTTTTTTTTCAGTCTATTAAAGAGTGCTAAGCTATTGGGAAGTTCAGTTAAGTTGAATAACCAACGTCTGGAA
>OVAP01001219.1:0-25606 GCA_900406295.1 Aurinia saxatilis | reverse complement strand
AAGATTAAAGGTTTCTTCTTCATAGCTCTGTTCTTGAGCTCTGCTTTCAATCCTTACATCTTTCCTGGTATGGGAGACCATTTCAAAATTGGTATTTTCTTTGGTGACATTTGAAATTTAAAGTGTTACCTGTGGTGTGGACACATCACAGAAAGTTAATATATTAGCAAGTAGAAGTGGTCCGTGGTCATTTACTTTACATTTTACAATGACTTTCCTAAATACATCTCTCGGATAAATTGAGAGAGGAGGGGCACATTCAAGTTTCAACTAACTAGCTAGCTATCAAATATAATAAATATTCCCTCGGAGGCACGGAACAAACAACACACGATCAAAATAAAAAGGGGGCGATGGAATGGAACAACAGTTAACAAACCGGAACAACTAACAAACTATTAATAAAAACACAACAAACATATATATATTTATGAAAAAGGATCTTCAAAGGATCTCGTAAATTTATGTGTCACACAAAAAAATAGAAAACTAGTTAACCATTTATCCACCAATTAAATCCCAATATAATTCTAGTTATAAACATTGTTTTAGCGAGAAATGAAAGGACAGAATTTTAAATTTCATGGAAAGGTTTTTAATCATGACCTATAATTTGTGATTTTATGATGTTGCGTAGATTATAAAATGGACTGGTTTTATTTCGAGTTAAATTATTTTGTTTAATTTTGTGTTTGATACGTTGATTACTGAATTCGAATTTATTGTTGATTTATTGTAATAAAAATATTAATTAATTATTTTTTCATTCTCGAAACATCGAGGATATTTAACGTTTTAGGATCAGTTTCAAAACTAAATGTTAATTAGTCAGACTCCAAAATCTTATGGAATGCTTAGGTAATGTTTGTGTCTGTGATTCATGTCTTGTAATTAAAGCGTTAAAATCCAAAAAAAGGTTGTGCGCATATCATATGACTCAGATAATTTGGTTCATGTAATCACAAAGATCTTGGTTAAATGTTTAAGAGTTGATGAAACTTTATGTGTACGATGGAAAATTACATGTATTTATTTCAAAGGTGGGACAGATAATGATGTGGGATTGTACATAGTAACCCAACATCCACCACACGAACCACGAATGGTGCCGTAGGCGTCATGTTAGTTTTCGTATCATTATTAATACGTACGAAACAATTTTATAGCTCATACTATTTTGGCCTAACACTTTTATTGAACAAAAATAATAAAATGTTACAAAATTTCGAATCTATAATTGCAAATATATATATATATATATATATATATTTTTTTTTTTGTAAAAAGAGAATTATTATAGAGGTGGATTATTCACTAACAACATTTTAAAATGTATTATTAGTATTAAGAGTTCAAGATCCAAATAGCCGACATGTGCATGTACTGTCGGCTCGTGTCGGCCGGTGAAGTCGGCAAATCTCCTCCTTTCAGCACTCCCTCCAATACATTTCAAACACTTGTTTTACATTATTTGCTTTAAGTAACATTAACCAAATCAAACTTTATACATATTCTCAAATAATTCAATTCCTTTCTTTTATTAGTTTTAATGTTTTTTTATCACATTATTATGTCTCTGGTTTTCCATGGCAGCTGACAAAATTCAAAATTCAAAAAAAAAAAAAAAACATATGAAAAGACAATTTCCAAAAAAATCTCAAACCAAATTATTATTGGACCGAAATTCGAAACCGAAATGATCTGTCATGAAGGTTTGGTTCCCATATAATTAGAAAGTTTCACCTCTATTAAACTATCGGACCTACAAAGTAGTTACCAAATATTTCAAAAGTTAATAGTTTTCACTAATTTCACCCAACTGGTCCTGCCACATGTCGCTATATGAAGCCTTACAGATGCAGTTTTTTGAATTAAATAATAATTAATAAAGACGTGTATGTTGACACAATAAAGTCGTGTTTAAATTACATTATGTGAATGTCGGTGAAAAATTCATTGGCTAATCTTCGTCCGCGCCATTTTTTTTTGTGTAGAAAAAATGGTCAAAAGCTGGTGTACTCTTACATCACAATACCATATCTATATGTAACATTATCGACAAAAAAATAATCAATTTTCTACCATTAAAGTATCTAATTAAAGAATAATTAAAATTGCAGTTAGATTGTTGGAAGATTCAAACTCTACCAAAAAATATCTAGAATGAATTCTTCAACCATTACACCACTATGTCTATCACTTATTTGAAACATTGAAAAATTAGTTATCAACAAATTAATTGATCATTTATAAACTTCAGTTCAGTTTCATTTGAATAACTGGAAAAGAAAAACATTTGAAACCACAAATTACATTATTGAAAGGACGAAACAGCATAATGATTTTTATAAAACTATGATGAGCATCTTCAGAAGCTGTCTTTTCTTTTTTGAATATAAAAAAAATTAACTAAAAGCGGACTAATAATACCGTTGCGAATGCAAATCTAGTAATTTTCAAAATCACTTGAGAGATTAGTATTCGATTAGATTAAACAATACAGTTAATTAACAGAATCTTTTTTCACTAAAACGAATATATATAATTATTTTATTACAAAAAACAAAACAAATCTGATGTTGTGTGTGTGCTTGCGAACCTTGCAAAATGCAAGTAGCAAGCAAGTTTTTGGCTTTATTTTGACTTCACAAGAACTTCTCCTTTTCCACTTATTTATTTCTTTTTCTTTTTCTTTTTTTTGTTCCATCGCCATAGCCAAAAAGCTTTCATCTTTCTGTAAATTTGTTTGAATCGAGACAATTTGCATCGAAAACCTCAGAAATCTCTAAAATCAGACCGTCCCAGAAACTGCCTGGCAACAGCATCTCAAGGCAATAAACATATAATACTATTGCCACCTTGATGCTCTCTTCTTTCTGATTTCTTGTTCTTGATCGTCTTCTCTTTATTACCTCTTCCTTTCTACCTGATGCAGATCAATGATTCATGTCTTGGTAAATTATCTTCCTCTGTTTCACTTTGATTTTGGGGGTGTTTTGTTTGAAGAAACTAACCAGATTTGTCATTTGTTGTTCCTTTTATGTTTTTTGAAATTCAAGAATCTTTCTTTTTGAGTTTTGGTATCTAATTTGTTTGTTGAAATGTCTCAACCAATGATCTCTTATCTTGTTAGTTCTGTTCATGTTATACTTCCTGTTCGTTTTTTTTGTTTTTTCTTGTATTGGAACAACACATTGTCTTGTTAACTTCTCACTAATTTGTCCTTTTTCTTCTTGTAGTAATGATTCCTAAGCCAACATAGAACATAGATATTTTACAAGCAGAGTATTGAAACAATGGATGTTAACGAGGTTGAAGAAAATTTCTTTGCCCCTGGTGATGCCAAGGTATCTTAAATCAGACTTTAATTTTGTTGAGATCTCTCTCCAAGGCATTGAGATTTCTTGATCCTGTATATAGTTTTCGATCTGTATCTTTCGTTGTATTGATTCAATCAGGACTTTCAAGCTGTTCTTCTGGTTTTTTGTTATGTTTCATTGTCTTGATCTTGTTGACTGTAGTAAGGCAATGGCTAACAGATTCTTGTTTCAGCTACACGGAGACATGTGCAATGCCCTTTCAGTGATCTACTGCAAGATCGTAACTATTTTCCCGTCGCTTGAAGCTGCTCGGCCCAGAAGCAAATCTGGAATTCAAGCTTTGTGTTCGCTTCACGTAGTTTTAGAAAAAATTAAGAACGTTCTACGCCACTGCACTGAGTCTAGTAAACTTTATTTGGTACGCTTTCTTTTTTCTTTATGTCTTGATAATTTCAGGAAATGTTCATCTTGCGGAGACTCTAACTAACCAACTGGTCTGTCATGTAGGCTATAACAGGGGATTCCGTAGTTTTGAAATTCGAGAAGGCGAAAGCGTCTCTGACAGATAGCCTTAGGCGTGTCGAGGATATAGTTCAACAGTCAATTGGTTCTCAGGTAGTTAATTCTCCATGTTCTATTTCTTGGTACACCTTGTTTGTTGTCTTCCTTTTCTTGTCTCTTGACGAGTGGAAGGAAAGTTGAAGCTACATAGCGATATTTTGTGGGCTTATTATTTACATCCTTGGATCTTACTTTGCAGATTATGGAGATTTTGACGGAATTAGAGAACACCGAGTTCTCACTTGATCCAGCGGAGAAGGAAATTGGTGATCAAATCATTGGATTGCTGCAACAAGGAGGGAATTTTGAGAGCTCATCTGATAATAATGAACTTGAGGTTTTCCATCAGGCTGCTACTAGACTAGGTATCACTTCTTCGAGAGCTGCTCTCACAGAGCGAAGATGCCTCAAGAAACTCATTGAGAGGGCCCGAATGGAGGATGACAAGAGGAAAGAATCTATTGTAGCTTATCTATTACATCTCATGAGGAAATACTCAAAGCTATTCAGAAGTGAGCTTTGGGATGACAATGATTCACAGGGTAGTAGTTCGTTGCCGTGTTCACCAACTGTTCAGGGTTCTCAAGATGATGCTCCTGGTCGTGCTTTCGACAGACAGCTGTCAAAACTTAGTTCCTTCAATTTCAGATCCAGCAACAACCATAGGAAATCTGTGCAGGCGTCTGTTCCGCCAGAAGAACTGAGGTGTCCAATATCATTGCAGCTTATGTATGATCCTGTCATTATTGCATCTGGACAAACGTATGAGAGAATCTGTATTGAGAAATGGCTTAGCGATGGACACAACACATGTCCCAAAACTCACCAGCAGCTCTCTCATCTATGCTTGACTCCGAATTATTGTGTCAAGGCTCTAATTTCGAGTTGGTGTGAACAGAATGGCATTCAGGTTCCTGATGGACCTCCTGAGTCTCTAGACCTTAACTATTGGAGACTGGCATTGTCTGTTTCTGACTCAACCAACACGAGATCAGCAAAAGCTGATGGTGCTTGCAAGTTCAAAGAGGTGAATGTGATTCCTATGGAAGAAACTGGAACCATTAAAGAGGAAGCCTGTGAATCAGAATATCAGGAAGCTCAAGTTACCCTTGTGGAAAGATGTACAGATTTATTGACCACTTTAAACCGAGTCGATAACTTAAGGAAGAAATGCAGAGTTGTTGAGCAAATAAGAGTTTTGCTAAAGGATGATGAAGAGGCCAGGATTCTCATGGGGGAAAATGGTTGTGTTGAAGCATTGCTTCAGTTTCTCGGGTCCGCTCTTCATGAAAAGAATGCACCAGCCCAAAAAGTTGGAGCCATGGCTCTCTTTAACTTGGCTGTGAACAACAACAGGTATCCCTTCAATTCTCTTTTCCTTGTTGTCACTTTATGTTAAGTGAATGATGTCACATTGCATCTCATTTATGGTTCATTCTTTTGGAATTTTAGAAACAAGGAGTTGATGCTAGTATCAGGAATCATTACTCTGCTGGAGGAAATGCTCTGTAATCCACCTTCGCAGGGTTCAGTGACAGCACTTTATCTGAACCTGGCATGTCTTGAAGATGCAAAGCCTGTCATAGGTTCGAGTCTGGCAGTTCCTTTCTTGGTAAATCTTCTTTGGACAGAGACTGAGATACAATGCAAAGCCGATGCCCTTCACGCCCTATTTCATCTCTCCACTTACCCTCCCAACATTCCTGGCCTTCTATCTGCTGACATTGTCAATGCCCTTCAATCACTCACCATCAGTGATGACCAACGATGGACAGAAAAATCTTTAGCTGTTCTTTTGAATTTGGTTTCGAACGAGGCAGGAAAAAACAAGATGGTTTCAGTACCTGGCCTTATAAGCAATCTCGCCACCATTCTTGACACCGGAGAACCAAATGAGCAAGAGCAATCTGTTTCTTTGCTTCTGATATTATGCAACCACAGTGAGACCTGTAGTCAGATGGTTTTACAGGAAGGAGTAATACCTTCTTTAGTATCTATATCCGTCAACGGTACTCAACGAGGAAGAGAGAGAGCACAAAAGCTACTCACACTATTCAGGGAACTGAGACAAAGAGATCAAACCCATCTTACAGAACCACCACAAACAGAAGTCAGAAGCCCCGAGGCCAAATTCTCCTCGGTTGCTTCTCCAACTGCTGTAACAGAGTCAAAACCGCCTTGTAAATCAGCTTCCAGAAAGAGAATGGGAAGAGCATTCAGTTTTCTATGGAAAAGCAAAAGCTTCTCAGTTTACCAATGCTAAGTTGGGTTTTTCTTCTTTTTACCTTTAGTTGATGTAAAAATTTGTACTCTTGTTTTCGTCTCCTAAAAGGCTTAGAGCATCAGCATTAGTGATACCCTGAAAATGAGTATCACAACAATATTATATTATTAATTTTGTATAATTTAAACAAAAAAATATATGATAAATTGTTAAAATAAACTGAGCCAATAATAAGAGGACAGATGTTGAGTTGGTCTCAACAAAGAGTATCAATAGGTTCACTGAGATGAACCTGTCTCTTTGACTATTCATTACTTTTATATTTTATATTATTATTTTTTTTTATGAGACTGTAAAAAGTTCAGGGCTGGAGATGCTCTTACATCTCTTTTTGAATAGTCTTGGAGGAAAGAAAATATGCTTTGTATAGGTTATATCCAAGGATTTTTTAGACTTCTGGTTACAGAATGTATGTAGTAGGGTTTAAAACACTAAATGAGAAAGAATTGCTACTCTTGAAGCAACTTTGTTATAAATCAAAGGACGAAACACGAAATTAATAAAAATATATATATAACGAGGAAAAGAGCCTCTATACGAGAGAGAGGGTTTAAGTTTAACATTTTCTATTCTTGAAGGACGAAACCCGAAATTCATAAAATATATAATTTTTTGTCTTTCTTCTTCAATTGAGTTTGGAGCTCAGAATCTGAAATCGGGAAGATTTTGAATTGAAAGGGTTTACGAAAACTTGTGCTGATTTCGAAGTTACGGAGTGCGATTAGGGTTTCATTTTTGATATGGCGAATCTTCCGATTCTTCAATTTGAGGAGAAGATTGTCGAAACAGTGGAGAAGAATTCAGTGGTAGTAATAATCGGAGAAACTGGCTCCGGTAAGAGTACTCAGCTCTCTCAGATACTTCATAGACGAGGTTACACAAAGTCCGGTGTTATCGCCGTCACTCAACCCCGTCGTGTCGCCGCCGTTTCCGTTGCAAGGTGAGGTTTCATTCAATTTCTTATGATTGCGTTCATTATAAGATGTAGCTTAATATAAGTCTGGTGTGTGTTCAGGCGAGTGGCACAGGAGCTTGATGTACCTCTAGGAGAAGATGTTGGTTATGCAATACGTTTCGAGGATAGGACTTCGAGCAAAACGCGAATTAAGTAACGGAAGATGTGAAAATATTGTGTAGTTATGTCTTTATATTCACATGATTTTTCCTCATTGTGGGATTCTTTTGTTGCTTCTTAGGTACCTCACAGATGGAGTTTTACTTCGTGAGAGTCTGTCGAATCCAATGCTTGATGATTATTCTGTTATTATATTGGATGAGGCTCACGAGAGAAGTTTAAATACGTAAGGCAGCCTTTTCGTATTGAATTCACACTGTTTTTGTATGCAGTTGAGGCGCTCTAGGATATATACCTTAACTTGTGTTTATTGTTTATCAGGGATATTCTGTTGGGTCTAATGAAACGTTTGGTTAGAATCCGCGCAAACAACTTTAAAGTTCTTATTACCTCTGCAACGCTTGACGGTGAAAAGGTTTCTGAATTCTTTTCGGGCTGCCCTGTGCTGAATGTACCTGGAAAATTATACCCTGTTGAAATATTATACGGCAAAGAGCGTCCTGTTAGTTATATTGAGTCAGCTCTGAAAGTTGCTATTGGTAGGTTTCTGTTTG
The DNA here is from genome assembly GCA_900406295.1 of Aurinia saxatilis. Taxonomy (NCBI): domain Eukaryota; kingdom Viridiplantae; phylum Streptophyta; class Magnoliopsida; order Brassicales; family Brassicaceae; genus Aurinia; species Aurinia saxatilis. The sequence continues at coordinate 17,812 of OVAP01001219.1, read as the reverse complement.
CCAATTTAAACTTATTTGGTTCATCTTGTTGGTTTCATTTTTTACAGTGTAATGGTTCTCTTACACTGCAAAATATACCTTGTTGTTACTTGCAGATATACATGTTCGTGAGCCAGAAGGTGATATCTTAACATTCATGACGGGACAGGTCTGTTACATTTGTTCTACTCTATTCATTGAAATTTGGCAGAATTGTTTAGACTATTAGATTCTTTCTTACTCTAGTATGGTTTTGAATAGGATGATATAGAAAAATTAGTATCAAAGCTGGAGGAAAGAGTACAGAGTTTAGCAGAAGGTTCTTGTATGGATGCTATTATTTATCCACTTCATGGTTCTTTGCCACCTGAAATGCAGGTAAAGATTTCTACAATCTTCAGTGCCAAATAATATCCCCAGTGTCAATTTCTGAATTTTGCTTCAGCAATTAAGATATCTTGGTGAAGGTCTCAGAAAACTGTCTCGACTATTTTTAATTTTTTACCATGCCTGCAGGTTCGTGTGTTTAGTCCACCTCCTCCAAACTGTCGGAGGTTCATTGTGGCTACAAATATAGCTGAGACTTCCCTAACTGTCGACGGGGTTGTGTAAGACTCCTAAAACCTAAAAATTTAATGCTATTTACTGTTTATCCTTTTATTGCATGACATGATGTGCTGTCGTCACAACTGTGTTAAGTAAGGTCCAGTGAACAACTAAAAAGTTATGGATGTTTACATAGATAATTTAAATATAAAGACTGCAATGGTGTAGTCAGGTCCAGTAATCGAATCAATCGGATATTGTTGCTGGCTTAATATTCCTTGTTCCTTATAATTCATTTCACGTTTCAGTTAATGTTGCTCATAACCATTTTTATCAGATCTATATTTTGAAGTTTGACTTGGAATAGGAGATTGGGGCACATTTAATTTGACATAAGTATCTTTAAGATCAAAACTTTTTTGAGTCTGCTTGATTGTAAAAAAATCAAAACTGAAATTAGTATGAGAATATTCTTGATGCTACTTTCTTGAGTCTGCTAGAATGTTCCAACGTTTTCTGTGATTGTTGCTAAAAGTAGACTTCGGATGCACCATTTGGTCATCAATGCATTCGCGATATGAAATCAATAACATTCTCAACTATGCTTATGTTTATATGACAGGTATGTAATTGATTCAGGATTTGTGAAGCAAAGACAATATAACCCATCAAGTGGAATGTATTCTCTTGATGTTGTTCAGATTAGCAAGTAAGCATATGAATCTGGTTTCAAATGTCTTGGTTCATTTCTCTAAATTGTCAGCTAAATATTTAATTTGTATTGATATTTGGTGCATATACTGAAGCTAGAGCTGATACTGAAATGATATTTATAGCCTAATCCCGAAAAAATGTATATGCAACTTCCTTTCATGAAGATCCTATATGCTGATTGTGTGTCGAATTTCTTCTGTTTCATTTTTGTGTTCGAGAGTGCAAGCTAACCAACGTGCTGGACGTGCTGGCCGAACAAGACCTGGAAAATGTTATCGATTGTATCCCTTGGCAATCTACCGGGACGACTTCCTTGATGCAACAATTCCAGAAATACAACGAACTTCTCTTGCTGGGAGTGTTCTCTACCTAAAATCGCTGGATCTTCCTGATATCGACATCCTGAAGTTTGACTTTCTTGATGCTCCTTCATGTAAGTACTTGTATTTATATGGATTGGCGTTAATAGAGGTTTATTCAAAATAAATGAAAGGAAGAAGTCATACACATACTTTGAGATATTATGAATTTTCCATTAATAATTACATTTCTACGGTTTTGATATATGCAGCTGAGTCATTAGAGGATGCGTTGAAACAATTGCATCTCATTGATGCAATTGATGAGAATGGAGCAATAACAAGTATTGGACGGACAATGTCTGGTATGTTTTAGCACTGTGTTTTCTTTCACTGGTTAGCAAAATTTTTATTATGAGCTTTTATGCGTACTGAGAAGATTTGTTGTTCAACAGATCTTCCACTGGAACCATCACTGTCAAGAACATTAATAGAAGCGAATGAAAATGGTTGCTTATCTCAAGCTCTAACAGTCGTTGCTATGTTGTCAGCAGAGACTACTCTACTTCCTGGAAGGAGGTTAGTTCTTACTACACAGTTACCCGAGTCATATTATGAAATGTTTAGAATCATGTTGACTAGTTAACAGATGCAATAACATCTTCGCTTAATGGTTTGTGCTTGTATGACAGTAAACCCAATGAAAAGAAGAGGAAGCATGAGGATTCTAATCTCCCTGATGGATCTGGATTTGGTGATCACATTCAACTGCTTCAGATTTTTGAATGTTGGGATCGTAATAATTATGATATAGAATGGTGCAAAGAAAATGGCATGCAGGTAATTGTTCCACTCTCTTTCTTTTTTCTTATCTGTTTTTGATATTCCACCTAAAAAGCGGGGTGACATAAAAACCTTTATGCATCGTTATCATGTGCCATACTCCATAATGTAGTCAAATATATGTTGTTCACTGTAGTTCATACAGTGTATATAGCCTCTACATGCCTTCTCTGCTGAGACATCACTCCTTGAGATTTATGGCTTTGTATTTCCTGTTTCATACAGTGATACTATTTAATCCCTATCTATAATGTGAGCTGGTGAAACTACTATGATTATTTAAATGATTCTTGTGGTACATTGTTACTTTAGGTTACTTATGATATTACGTAGAACATTAACACTTTTGAGATAAAATAAATGCAGGTGCGAGGGATGCTGTTTGTAAGAGATGTTAGAAAACAGCTATGTCAGATTATGCAGAAAATATCCAAAGGTTAGTATTGTTTCATGACAACGAGATTCCATGAAAGAATGCTTATTTAACTCTATTCAAGGATTAAACCAACCTTCCCTGCGTAGTTTTCTGACATGCGATGGTTTGTTCTGTTAATATTACAATTGGTCTTATTGACAAACTAGATCGATTGGAAGTTGGGGCACGTGGAAGGAAGAGTTCCAGCCGAGAAGACTACAGGAAGTTGAGGAAAGCTCTCTGTGTTGGCAATGCAAACCAAGTTGCGGAGAGGATGCTTCGTCATAATGGATACCGGACTATTACCTTCAAGCCCCAGCTAGTCCAGGTATTAACTTTTTAGACCACATCTCCGTTATCTGTTTTATTCCTGTATAATGACAATGTTAGATTTTATATTACATCATTAGCTAGATGTATAGGAGAGGAAAAATTGAGTTTGTTCATCCATGTGTTGACTTTTGGTTGATTTCTAGGTGCATCCATCATCTGTTTTAGCTACAGATAAAGACGGAATGCTACCTAATTACGTGGTGTACCACGAGCTGATTTCTACTTCAAGGCCATTCATGCGAAATGTTTGTGCTGTAGAAATGGCGTGGGTGACTCCCATCAAAAGAAAAATGGAGAAATTGAACGTCAGGAAATTGAGGTATAAAACAACGTTTATTGTACTTTCAGTAACTAAACTATCTGGTTTAATCTATTGTATTGTGTAGTGGTGGACCTTCATCTTTCAAGGAACCTGAGGAGAAGATGGAAGAGTTGTCAAAGAACGATGTTGAAACACCAGCAGTTTCTGAAAACGTAGAGAGTCGGATTGAAGCAGCAAGACAGCGATTTCTTGCTCGAAAAGGATCGAAGTAAAAGAATTTAAACAGAGTCTTAAAGAAGAATGCAGAAAGAACAGAAAAGAGAAGTCTTCCTGACTGATGAAGATTTGATGTTAATTAGAGTAGCCTGGAAGAAATGGTCTAATCAACGACAACGACACTTTCACTTGTAACTCAATTGCTACTTTAGTATTCACAAAAAAGAAAAAGAAAATAATAATAATAATACCAAAATAAGACTATAGATCAAATGGAATACCGGGATTAAACGGATTATTTATCCAAAATTAATCGTTAAACTGAAACATATGGCAGAGCCCTTATCTCTAGACATGTTCTCTCGCGTAAATAGGTTCTCCAACCATCTTGGTTTGACATAGGAGTGGACTCGATGATCCTGCACTGCACTTAGAGCAATCGAATAATCACCCTTATTAGCTGAAGGATCCTTCATACCAATCTAATATAAATAAGCAGCTAAGTCTCAATCTAATATGAATAACCAAAAAAAATTTATAGACTCAAATTTGAAACAGATATAGCTGATTATTAAAATTAATTATTAAATACACAAAATAATGTAATGACTCGAATCTTATAAATTATAACATTAATCGTAAGCGATAAACTAAAAACCAATTTTAAATACGAAAAGTAAAACAGGAAAAGGAAATTTTGGTTTTAGCAAAAAGGAAAATCTAAAAGCTAAAGTAGTATATATATATATATATGTAGACATAGCTGCTTCCGAACCAAACAAACCTGATATTTTCTTCCTTTGATTGTTTTCCCAAGAAAAAGAAAATTCAGACAGATGACGCAAAGCGGTGTATGGAACTCTAACAAGAGACAGCAGATGAATTCGTTAAGTGATTGTTTAAAAAGGTTTCGTCACATAGCCATCGATACAGAGTATCCAGGATGTTTGAAAGAAACTCCTAGGGATGTAGAAGGTGAAGAGCTTTACAGCGACCTCAAGTTTAACGTGGAGAACACAAAAGTGATACAGTTGGGGATCACCTTGTTCAATGATGAAGGAACAATCGGTGGAACTTGGGAGGTTAACTTTTGTGATTTCGATGAGAGAAAGGATTTAAAGAACGTGAAATCCCTTGATTTCCTGAAAGCCAATGGTTTGGATTTTGAGAAGATTAGAGATGAAGGAGTTGAGGCGAACGAGTTCTTTGAAGAGTTTGGTCAGATTATTAAGGGGAAGAAGATTGTTTGGGTTACTTTCCAAGGCTTATACGATTTGGCGTATATGGTTAAAGGCTTAACAGGTGGAGGATCGTTGCCAGATTGTGCCCAATCGTTTGGTGAGTTAGGTGGCAAATTGTTCCACGAGTATTGCGATGTGAAGCTGATGGTTGGTCGTTACAGAGGCTTGAATGAGCGTTTTGGACTTCAGAAATTAGCAAAGGAGCTTCGGATCAAACGACTGGGAGACGCTCACCATGCTGGTTCGGACAGTGAACTCACAGCTCGTGTTTACTCCCAGATGAGTATTCTGTTACATTTGCAGAGTCTTGAAGACGAGCAGCGTCTTGAAAAAGAAAAGCTTATGATGGAAAGCTTTTATGAACCGCAGCCTCATGAAGATGAGCTTATGTTTGAGAGATCTTATCTGCAGCCACAGCCGCAGGGGTCGTTCCTTAGTACTATTCATCCCTCTTTTGTTGAACACATCTTTGTACTACCGGTTCCAAAATTGTTCAACCCCAAAAACTGTACATATGCATGCAACTAGAGTTTGAGAATATTATTTTCTTTTGATTTTTCTCTCTGTTACTATTTGATAAATCTTTACCTTTAAACTACTTCTAGCTATAGACCTAAGTTAATACAGGACATAAACAAGAACCAAGCTGTTTCTGCCAAATTCCATATATATGATACAAAACTGTTATAAACAGAAGCAAACAAATAATTAAGATTACAAAGTCGCAAGTTTATCTAGTTTTCTGATGAATACAAAGAATAAAGTAAACTCTTATGCCACTGGATCACTTTCTAATATACTACATACTCAAAGCCTCTGATTCTTTTATCTTACATATGAGAGACCTCAGTAACAGATATCAACTTGATCCAATTGATCCAACTGAACTCCCTTATAATACAATGATTTCTATATAGCTTAAGCTGCATTTCTATCGACAAAATTTAATAGCTCTGCTTGTGCAGCTTTCATTAACAAGCCAAAGTCTACGCCCATGTACCTTCCCCTGCAAATTCATATATTTCAATAAATCACATGACCGACATTACTGAAATAGTGAGTTGCATAATGGCTTGGTTTAGACTTTAGATGATGTTTAGTATACCAGAAATGAGTCTTGGACCAGACTGAATTCGGAAAAGCTGGACTTCCAACTCCATGCATTATTCTCGCGATGGCTCTCGGTGTGAATTTGGCCTGGCGATTACTCTGCAAAAACACCTGTTTTCACCCCCAACATTAACTCAACATTCTTTGGATACATAGCAAATAACGAAAAAGGTATAAACAAAACGGTGGCTTCTTGGATTTTCACCTTTATGTCCGCTGGTAAAAATGCGCTGCAACAGCAATTTAAGCGTCGATCAGTTTTATGAAAAACAACTTTGACAAAACAATCAAAAATAGGGAGGAAAAACAAAATGTACACACTAATTGAATTTCGGAAGTATGAAAGAGAGTGGAGCATATTTTGTATGTACCAATTTTGAGTTGTCTTGCTCGGAATGTCACAGTTTTCGTCTCCATTGAAGTAATCCAAGATTCTGCTTTGCAGGCTCAAAGTTTGCTTGGCATCAGAACTAAGTTCTGAAGTGTTTGAGACATTTATCGCGGCTACTGCTGCACTAGACATAATATCTAGTTTTCTCACCTATTTCATATGTAAAATTATTGTTCCAGAGAAGCGCAAGCGTTGGAGCTTTAAATTTGGATAGACCATAAAAAGTTGAAAACGCATTAGCTACGGCTGATGAAGTTCAAGAACTTACTTTGCAAGTTTCAATCTCTGTGAGCCACTTGGTAAGATGACTTGACAACGTACATATATCCTTTGGAAATTCTAAGATTGTGTAGCAAAAGGCAGGGTCCTTCATCTCGTATGTTACTTCCCCCTTCATCTACAATAATTTTAAGGGACAGATCAACGAATAAGATCTTGAAAAGTATATAATCAAGCAATGTAGTATGCTGGAAATTCCTCTAATTGTACTCAACATAGTCAATTGTAGGCAAAGAACAGAATTTTTTTTTATGCTTCAACCAGAACTTACGTGAAAGAGTTATTGACAGAGCACATGCAATTGAACAAACAAATGAAACATGATCATCTTATATAATTCTCCACCAATAGATCTGTATCCATTTTCCACAAGTAAAGCCTAGACCAATAATCCAGAGATACTAATGAAATTTCTCTTCTATATCATACTAGAGCCATATCTTTCAGTTCTGTTCATCAGTATATCATTCTGTCCTTTGACTTAGCTTTTGTCTGTAATGCAGTTATGGTTTCTTCTTGATTAAATACTCTGAGATAAAAAGAAAATTGAAATATCTGGTACTAAGCCACAGATTCAAAGTGGAGAGAAAAAAGTTAACAACCTTCAGAGTTTGAATCTCAGCTAAGACATCTGTTGTTGCAAAACCCACCATCGAAGCCACAGTTGGTATATCGAAGACGTATAATCCTTGCTTCACATGANTTCCCATGAGACCTGAAAACCACAGAAAAAAAAAAAAAAAAAAATTGAACATTGCTTGACCTAAGAAGCTGAAGACAATGAATAGACACTTACTTCTTCAGAATTGCTGCAACTATGCTACTTCTTGCAGCCAGAGTGTTTGGAGAAGACTGCACATATAGCACAACAATATTCCAAGCATCTCAACACAAGCAAAAGATATTGGAACTTGGCACTCAACAAGAAAGCATCTATCTTACAGCTTCCTACCTTGTGGAAGTTTAAAGTGCAACATACGTTGAGTTGCGGAAGCATACGTAAGTATTGCACTTCCCCCAGCTCCAAATGTGTCAAAATTGTTAGCATAACCTGACAGATTCACAGTGAGAATTCAGAATTATCTGTAGGCAAACGCTTTGCCATGCCAAGGAATGTCGTAGCAACAAAGGTTCAAGAAAATACCTCTTCCTTCATATCAAATTTTTGAGAGGCGGATTCAATGACTAGCGAGCATATCTTCTCATGTTGCTTTGTCTCAGAGGAAAACACATGGGTGAGAAATTTTCCAACTGCATATTCATCGACACCATCACTGAACAAGAGGGGGAAAACAAAAGTTAAGATACTTATAAGCCTCCTAGTGCAGTGCCATGACAGATAATAGTATCCACACAAATCACCTGTGTGCAAGACTCCGAAGCTTTAGATAGGTGTCTTCATCATAAAAGAGATGGCAATAAGACAACCTCCCATCACGACCAGCACGTCCAATTTCCTATAACAGATACATTTAGAACGTTATGCAAACTGATCACTAAGCTTATAAAGGATTCTGGAAACAAAAGTTTGAACCTGAACGTATTCTTCCAAACTGCCTGGAATGCTGAAATGGATTACCTAAAGTGGGTTCAAATTATTTAGATACGGTTAGATGAAGATATGTTTTAAGCAATCAAGGGTTTTCCTTAGCTTACAGCTCCAACATCTCCCTTGTCAAGTCCCATGCCAAATGCCACAGTTGCAACAACCTTACATAACATAGGAAATAAATGAATACTGTCATCTACTTAACTTCCAGTGGTAGTTTGCATGTTTAAATAAGACACAGAGCGTATGAAATAAGTAAACTTATTTCCTCACCACTCTAATCTTGTTGGAACAAAATGATTCTTGTATGCGAACACGGTCTTTTGCAGGAAGACCGCTGTGGTATCCCTGGAGAATCGGTCGAGCTAAGCTTGATTAGAGTGTAATTAACCATAGATACAGGTACATTTCAAATTTTAACATGGAAACAACCTTTGCCGTGATGTTGTAATCGCGTAAATACTTGCTTATCATGTCAGTCTCAAACTGCACAAACACATCCCACAGTTGCTTACAGTTTGCATCGTGTGATACAGTACGAAATCAACCAAAAAAATATATTTTGTAGACAGTGAAAAACGTCCAAGATAATTAAATAAGCACTCTTACCTGAAATTTGCAGTACACAATAATACTTCGAATCTTCTTATATGGAGGAGACTCCATCAAAATCAAAAGATCTTTCATTCTGTTGGAATTTCAAATTTCACTCAGTTACAAACTAGAGGAGGAGCAGAAGGCTAAAAATATATTTAAGAAAATAAACTTGCCTGTTAGGTCCACTCAGTGAGACAGACAACTCAAAATTTTCCCTTAGTTGTGACTTCTGAATAAGGTTGGTTGATGGTATTTCTAATGCAGACATGACAGCCTGCAGAGTCATAATAGTGGCGGTTGCAGTCATTGCGAGAATGCATTCTGCTTTGAGTTCAGAACGGAGCATTGATGCCTTGAGTCTCATGTATGAAGGGCGGAAGTTATGTGACCTATTTAAAGTAGCTCTTAAAGACTGAGGAAAACAGAACAATGAAATGAAGTAGGTAGTATAATTAAGAGAAAAGAGCAATCTACCAGATGCCAAGAAGCTCACCATTCTGATACGCAGTGAGCCTCATCCACCACGACAAGGGACACAGACAAAGACATGCGAAACATTGACAAAAATTCTGTATTCAGAAGTCTCTCGGGAGATACAAAGAGAACCTGAAAGTAAAAAAGAAAACCACTCACAACGAAGTATTTCCAAGTCAAATATTTTCATAAGATTATCCTCTGACTAATATCCTTTAACAACAGTAAGCAGTCTTATAAAAAAACTAATCCATTCAAAACTTCCTTGTAGAACACACCTTTATTATGCCTTCTTTAAGTCTCCGCAATGTTTCTGCTGCTTCCTCAGGCCTCTAATGAAAAACAATTCCCATAGCAGACTCCATTAGACACTCTAAAGACTACAAAATGAATAAAGAACCAATGTTCTGAGGCACAAACCTGGCTACTGCTCAAGAGACCACCCCTGATAACTGAAGGCAAATGCTTCAGCTGATCAATCATCAACGACACCAAAGGACTCACTACAAGCGTAATCCCAGGCAGAATCATTGCCGGAATCTGATAACAAAGAGACTTACCAGCACCAGTAGGCAACACCAACATCGTTGAACTCCCACCAAGAACCATCTTAATCGCCTCCAATTGCCCATCTCGAAAAGAATCATAACCATAAACTAAATTCAACAACTTCGTCAAACTCTCATCAGAAACCTCACTCTTCACAGCAAGAACCGCGTCCTCTACAGAGCTAATAAAACCATTATCTTCATCTTCTCTAAGTTTCTGCAAATCAGACTCTTCCTCTAACAAAGATTCACCATCACCTTCTACTTTCTTATATCTCTTCCCTCTATACGCATACTTAGATTTGGTATTTCCTTTGTACTTGCTCGGAAACTTCTTCCCTCTCTTTCCGTTTAAGTTCAATTTCACGAAATTACCCTCACCGCCACTACGAAAAACCACCGGAGCTTTCACCGGATTCGAAGTTATAGATTCCGTAATTAGATTCGGAGGCTTTCTACTAACTAATTTCCGAGGAGCGATTACTACCTGAGGAGGAAGATCCGGTACATAATCAACACCGTCCGATTGTAATCCCGATCTCAATTTCTCGTCGGATTGTTCCGAATCGAGTTTCTCGTCCGATGTGAATTTGGCTGTACGGAGCCTGGAGAAGGAAGAAACGTACGAGGATGATGGATTCGAGGAAGGTTCGCAGATCCGGAAAGGGAGATTAGTGAATAACGGAGATGGAAGAGGAGAAGAGGAAGCTTCTTGTGAGTGATTCGGAGGAGGATGTGTTTGTGGTTTGGGTTTCGAGCGAGAGGAGGTAGATGTAAGTTTCCGGGAGACCGGAGGAATCTGTTTTGGTGGCTGTGGAGGTTTAGGGGACGGCGGCGGAAATGAGTCGCGAGGAGGAGTGGCGGAGACGTGAGAACCATCGGAGTCTGAATCGGAATCCATTTCGGTAAATTGATTTGGGGATGTTTGTGAGACTTTGAGAATTTGGGGTTTCCCTTTGAGTCTCAGTGCCGCCTTCTTAATTTTCCCGCCATTTGTTGCTATTAAACCAAATGTGTATATCTTCACTACAATTTGATTTTTATCTAAAATTTTTTCCAAAAATTTATATCATTTCAACATCGATAAATAGGAAAATTGTTGCATATATTAAAATTTCAAATTTTGTAAACAAACATAAATTACTGAGTAATTACGTATAGACGACATTTGAGTAAATCGTAAGAGTGTTTTATTGGTAAAACAACAATAATATAGTAACGAAATCAAAATAAAGACTTTACACTTCATGCCACTAAATGTTTTCCTCTCACAAATTAGCTGCAACAAACGTAAAAAAATACACTAAATCAACAAATAAAACCCAACACAGCAACAAAAATAAACCATTCACAAACTTTTATCAACAAACAACATATAAATTTACTCATAAAAAATTGATATAAACACATCACATTATTGAGCAATTGCATTTAGACTCCAGCTTAGGAGGAGGTTTCAGATTCTCTCCTTTACTTGGAGGAACTCCAACGTTACGTATCACTGCTTCACCTGCATTTTCATCATTCTCTATTTGTACCTCTGTTTCCTCTTCAGTTTCGGTTAGCTTCCGACTCGCTTTTGTGGACTTTGATTTCTGTTTCTTTGTCTTTGTTCCACCGCCTCGAGTATAACTACTTCTGTTCGCGTTTGACTTTCCAAGTACTGTCACTGTTGGACGCAACACTTCTTCTTCTTCTTCTGCTTGCACATCCTTTGCTTTATCCACTGCTATTGTTGCAGCCTGGTAAACTAAATCATGAACAATGGAGCTGCAGAAAAGTATTGTATCAGTGGCTTCTTCTAGTGTGAGGCTCTTCGGTTCTTTTCCACCGGGACATTCCACCAGTACGGTTGACTCATCTGCAACAAGCAAGAAACAATGTCTGAACTTTCGCAAGGTTGTAAGAAAATAAATTAAGCAAACAATAGTAAGAATATGAGATGCCACTATTAGATGAGCAAACAAGTAAATACCTAAAATTTCATTTACGGGAGCCAGAGAGCTGAGGTGATCAACAGAATCATGTGCCATACTCTTCTCTGAGCAGTCATCCACTGCGTTTAGGTTGCACTCTGACTCTGGAAGCATGTCATGAACCTCTAAACCAGGTGTTTCAAGTTCACTACTCTCGGGTTCTATTTCTGAGGATGTTGTGGGCAATGAAACGTGATGAGGAGTTTCGATTCCATCCTTTTCTTGTAGCCTAGACTGATCATGGAGAGAGCAGTCATCAGTGACAGGTGATTCTCCTAATTCCAATGTGCTCACATGTGCTGGTGATTCGCTTATCTCTACTTTGCTCATCACAGTGTTGGCTATATCATCTCCAATTTCACAAAATCCATTGTCAATTATCTCTGGATCATGCTCTGCCAGAGCACTAACTACATTGGTGGACGTACCAATTGATCCAACGCTTTCACTGAAACCAGCATTTATCACACTGGTTTCTTTACATTCCGAATCTTCGAATACAGGGTGAGATTCTCGATGAGTTTCGTCATTGGTACATGTCATTTGGGTAGCACGCACTTCAAAACTGTCCTCTGGCATGACATTTAGAGCCTGGCAGGTGTGACTTGACACACCAGATGAAGATGACATGCTGCTCAGGGACTTCGAGTTAGTATCATACCTATGAGTCTCCATGTCAAGTGTACTCCCGCTTTGTCGTCGTACATGGCTTCCCTTCCTTATAGAAGAACCATAATCCCAAGATGAAGATGCCGAAGTAGTTTCAGTGGAGCTTCTCAGGCTGATACTTCTACTCCTTGGATAAGAAAAACCCTCATATGATCTGGTGAGACCACTAGAAATATTAGCTTTAATAGTGGGTGAATTCATACTGCTCGATCTCTTGATAAGCACAGGAACGTGCCCACTTTCTAAAGAACCGTTCTTCACATCATGATGCTGATCAGAAAGCTGAGTTTCAGTTTCTTTCGTGCCTAAACTCAATATATCAAAGCCAGATGACGATTGAATTTCATCCTGGTGATTTATCTTCTCCACATCTTGCTCTCCTAGAGCCCTGGAAATAGAGCTCTCATGCAGATGTTTTTGCTCTTGCTCGTAAGAATTATCACACTTCTCAACGATTTCTCGTGTCTCCGTGTTTTCCGACTCAACCACAACAACAGGAAGCGATTCAAGCACATCTATCCCAGGGATTTCCTCAACAAATAACTTCTTTTCATCTAAAGTTTTCTGAGATTGCTTTGCTGAATTTTCTTCAACAGCTCTTGTTGTTCCTGGGGAACCTGGTTCCACAAAATTGTGTTCCTCCATGCATTCTGGACATATATTAATATCGTTTCTAGCTTCTTTGCTGGCACGGTAGTGGGAACCACATCTACCACAAACCTCCATGTTTTCAAGACCAAGCTCTTCTAAAACATCATTGCCTACATGGAGACTACCATAAGTATAACTGTCTCCAACATCAAAAACATTGTGGTTGACCTCGTCATTCAAGCCAGACTCGCATTCAACAGCATAACCTTGATCCATATCACTAAGCTGATCACCGAAAGAACTAGCATGACTCTCATGTCTACTTCCTTCATTCAATAGATCTACCATGCCAAAGGCAGTAATTTCTCCAGGCTTATCAGGATTAGCCAATGTTTCAACTTCAGATTGAAAGTTAGGAACTGGATCACTAGCTTTAGTATCTGGCATGAACCCTGTAACTTGGCCTGGACTCGAACTGCTCCCTACTGCCGCAGAAGAATGTCTTAACATAATGTGATGGTAAGATGAACTGCTTTTTCCGGAATAGATGCCTGTGCTTGGAAGGCTAGATGCAAGAGGCCTAAACATACTATGATGGCTTTTAGGATGGTCCTGCATAAAAACGTACATTTAAACAAAGTTTCATATTTAGAAGATTTCACATTTAAACAAATTTGGAAGATTCAATGAGGACAAATTACCAGAATTTATATTGAAGTTAATGTAAGCTATCTGTAGTTTAAAAAATGTAAATGCGATCTGCTACTTAATATGTACCATTTGACGAAGAGCAGACTCAAACGGCCTTCTCGGTGCTGAACCAGGTGACAGTAATTTTGAAGTTCTCGAAGTTCTACTATTTGGAGAAAGGCTGGCTCTCTTTGAAACTGCACGTTCTGAGCCACCTATGGGAATAGAATGTGAAGACTGAAGATCATCATCTCCTGATGATGCTACAGAGCCTTTACTATGAGAACTAAACCGGTCACGCTCTTGACTGTGAGATGAACTGACACTTCTGGATGCACTAGGAGACACAGATTGTCTGCTGCGTGTTGAGGCTGTATCTTTTCCATTTCTGGATGCAGGTGAAGAACCTCTTACATAGGATGCCGGTCGATCACCCAAAGAAGTTCGGAGATTTGGTGGCGCATCCAAGGAGAAACCAGGAATGTTTGACTGCCACACCTTTATCTTGGGTGAAGCAGAGTTGCCTCGACTCGATCTGACAGGAGAAGGGCCCCTGACAGCTGGCGATGCCATGGTAGTTGATCCAGTGCTCATCCTTCGTGAGGTTGGGGTTGGAGATCTTGATACAGGTCCTGAGGGTTTCCCTGGAGTAGGAGAGATCCTTCTAACCGGGGTAGCTGACCGTCTACCAGACACTGGACTAGGCTGACGTGCTGAAGATGACCTTCCCCTTATCTGCTGCATACTGTCAGCTCGAGGTGAAGTGCTTAAGCGATTTGGGCTTGGACTTCCCTTACTACTACGGCGGCTCTTCTCCATCTACACACGTATATTGAGCATAGTGAATTAAGAAGTACAGCAAGATCTGATTCGATATCAACAGTGTTATACATAAAATAACATTTAGTATAGTATAGATAGATACCGTGGAAGATCTAGATAATGAAATCTGACTCTGCGGTCTCCCTCTTCTTACAACACTAGCTGCTGGCGGTTCTTCATCTAATGAAGGAAATAGTGGTGTGTCTGGAGGCGTCAGCAACCTTCCATTAATTACGCAGTAAGCTTTGTAAGACAACAAGTGGAAATAATTGGACAAACATAGACATCCAAAAGAGCAAAACAAAAAATGTTGTAACAAACTGCTACAAACATATTGACCCAAAAAAATTAACTACATTTATGCCAGCAACAAGTTTACGGAATCAAAGCTGGGTAAGCAAACTTCTTTGAGTATAACTAAAAGTAAGGAAGATCCACAATTCAAATTCAATATCGATTGAGCTGAAAGGTATTTATACGGATGGTTTATAACAATGGACCAGAAAGAAAACACAGAAAAATTCAATTTAGATGTGAACGTTACCAATCATAGTCATTCTTATCTCCCTCTGCAGTCAACAATCTGCTACTCTCTCCTTGAACAGGAATGGTAAACTCCGAAAAGTGCTTCAATTTTGTAGCTGAAGATAAAAATGTCCAAAATTAGAATACAAGATCATGATGAGAAAAACAACAGAAACCATACACTTACAAAACACATCTTCAAGATCATCAGATGACTGAAGCAAGAAACTATCTCTTTCCTTGTCTTGCATCTCACTAAACAACGCAAGATCCTCGTCATTGTCTCTGAATAGTATCCCATATTCAATGCTGTGTCCTCGTCTATGCTTCTTCCCCGGAAGGTCCCTGCCAGGGGAGCATCTCAATGCCGGAGAAGGAGGCATCTCTACTGTCCTAACTACTACACACTACAATTGACTTCTGGCCAATAGGCACCTCTTTTGTGATCACATATGAATCCAAAAACTGAATCTCCTGAAAACAAGCAATAGTCATTGACTGTTATATCTATAGAAAGTCAAATTTCAACACAAACCCAGAAGTATGACCTAAAGACCCTAAATTTTTTCATAATTTTCAACTGCAATCACATAAACAGAGTAAGACTGTTCTATAATTAGAAACCCTAACTCCAATTTTTTTAATTAACCTCCTCTAAATACAAATGAAGCTCCCCAAATTGAACCATTTAGCAGAAAGCTTGAAACTTACCAAAAATTAAGCAAAACCCTGTTCAGAAAACCAAAGATCTCGACCTTGAGAATCACACCCAAGTCCTCAATGTCCGAAACTAGCAAACGAAGAAGAAGCTAGTTCCGTACAGATCAAAATCCCGAGTGAGATCGATTCCAATTCCTCTCTCTCCTCAGTAAAGATTAAAAAAAATGTTAAAATTTGCTTAGAGCATTTTAAAACTTTGCTTCTTTTGTAAGAACAACACAAAATCTCTTTTTGATTCCTTGCCCCTTGTCTTGCTTCTGTAATGGAACCTGTCAGATTTGCTTCTTTTGCACCGTGACAAAGCTGCTTCTTTCTTTCTTTCTCTTTTTTTTTTCTCTCTACTTGTTCTTCTCTTTTTGGGGGACTTTTGTGTTTATGTGTGTGTGATCGTAATTATGTGACCGAAGCTCTGATTAAAGGCAGAGACGCTGGATGCAGACGAAAGAGCTCATTCTCATTTCTGATAACTCTTTTTTTTTTCTTTTTTCAGACATTTACCATTACAAGCCCCGAACTTGGTAATTTTCCTAAATCGTACATCACCTACAAATTTGTCTAAATTTAAACCCAATTGTCTTTTAGTGAGTAAAAAATCACCAAAATTTAACTTTTATTGATATCAGTGATAAAAGGTTAATTGTAATAAAACAAGGGCATATCACATTTGACTAGTATTTTTACACATAGAGAACAGTGTGATTTTTGTTTTCCATTTGACTGATTTACCTATTTTTATATATATATATTATTTTATTGTTATTAAATTAATAGCGAAAGATGTTGAAAAATGAATATGTTTTGTTGTATTATTAAATAGTATGATTGATTACAAATTTTATAACAACCCATAAGGATTAGTATAGACTCATAGATAATTACTTAAAGTCATGTTCATATCTCTTGTGTAACTTTCAACTATATATATGCACCTAATTTGTTATATTATTATATNTTCTCTCTTTGGATGATCCTGATGTTCCTTTCTTACCAAATACAATTTTTTATGACCTTTTTAAAAATCATATCTCACAAATATTGATTACGCGTTGAGTTTGATGATGATGGTGATGATTACGAGGAATAATAGGGCTAAAGTTCAGTTCATGTGTTATCCAAGTAAATTGAAACCATAGGAATAACTCAGTTTACGATACACATCAAATTATTTTCTTTGAATCCATTAGACTACCAAGTACCAACGATTTCTCTCGACTTCGGTTTGTCACAATGACTGGGAATTGAGTTTTTGTTCATATATATATATATTTCAGGTTTTTGGTTTGCTACTCGTCAGGTTCTCGCACCTTAGGAGTTAGAATTCTTTTGTTTTTTACGTTATTTCTAAACAATTTGTAGTAGCTAGCTCACACAACAAAAGACACACTTCCACGTAAACTCTTTTTTGTATTTGAACTTTAACATTNTCACGGGAAATAAAATAAAATAAAGGAGCATATTTGACAGAAAAGATATGTATATTAATTGGTTTGGGAAGTTTGTGTATTTGTTAACGTGTTATTATTATTACTAGGAAGCAAACCCGCGCGTTCCCGCGCGGGCATTCGAGTGCTAAATTTGATATTTTTATATTTCATGAATTCATATATTCATATATTCAGCTTGTATATATATATTTTTAAAATGATATATATCATATATTTATAATAGTCATGAGTAGAATGTTATGAATGATTATTCTTGTAAATGTAATTGATTGAGGGTGTAAGATCATATTAACACATCAGTCAGACATCGCTCCGTAAGTGTCAAAGATGTGAGTGTGGTTGCAGCTTTCCCCTACCATTAGCTTTACAATAAAAATAATGAATCATCGACAAAGAAGAGATGCGTTGGCCGAAGTTCGCCATTGCTGATAGATAAACTTGTCAGTTTATTAGAATCTTGAGCAAGGACAAGTTTCTTAAATAGAATTTCAGCACATAAAAGGAATACGTTACACATTGGTTTTTAAAGTAGTTTACACATTGGTCAGACATCGCTCCGTAAACGTGATGAATGTAAG
>OVAP01001218.1:253-25640 GCA_900406295.1 Aurinia saxatilis | reverse complement strand
TCTGTATCCTCTCATATTCCAGATGAACTGTTTGTTTGCCGCCCTGAGGTAAGAGCACCGTTCTAGATTTGTGTAGAGGCTTTGAGACATCAATTGCAATGCAAATGCGAAAGAAGGTTGTACTTCTAGATCGTGCTTCCTCTGGGTTATAAGCCAGCTCCTTAACCCTTCCGATCTTTGCACCAAAAGCCATCATTGCTGGAACTGTGGAATTTTTGAACGGAAAGTCAGACACTCTGATCCATATTGGGAGGAACTGGAGTGTTACCATCTTGAAATGCAACATTACCAGATTTATGGACACATTATAGTTTTTCCATTGTTATAAAATTGTCTTTAATTAGTTTGTTTGTTACTTACACATTACATTTTCTATGAGCTTTAGAAGTTAATTAATTACATCCAAAATGTCTTTATAGAGTATTAGGAATACCCGCCAAGATTCTTGTGGCAACTTTATAGAATAATCATTACAGTAATAAAGAAAATTATTTCCTCACATTAGGGAAAGTTAATATAAATTGCATGAGAATATTTTTTTTATCCTTGTACAAAATTATGAATATTGATACATGTATGATTTTACAACGTATAAATATTATCATTTCATAACGATTTACGATAAATGATTCTACATATATCACAATCACAATTAGAAGTTTTAGCTTTTATATGTGAAATATGACATACAAATACACTTGTATAGACAACCATTTCTCAACCACTACAAAAATCCTTCTACAATATTTGAGGTTCATTTATCTTATGCTTAATTGTTTTCCATAAATTGTGTTTGGACTTAGTTTAATGTCCCATATTTATTCATTTTAAAATGTTCAAAACTGTAATACTAATTATTATCCCTTCAATATGATAACTCTGAAAAATAAACATGAGATAATCAATAGAAGATTCGAGCTCAACAGTAAAGAACAAAGAACTGTAATTAAATATTACAAACGTGAAAGAATATGTAATGAGTTTTTAATTATTAACACGGATGATGGAGCTCTAACGGTTACCAATTTAAGTGGGTTAAGTATATAATTAAACAGTTAAACCCCAAACAATGTCTTCTATAGAAAATTCTGAGACGTGCCTATTGTGTTATCTAGTAATTAACCACCACGTCGCTTACTTAGTTTCCACATACGTAGTTGAGACTTGAGAGTGTACAAAAATACGGATCTTATCTCTTGGAAAACTGGTGTAAAATCGGCTTGGAGCTAAAAATATAATTAGAAGATGAAAAATAGTTATCAACACATGGTTATCAACATAGTTAGATGTGGAGAGACTGAGTTAGTTTTTTCAGTTGATTTTCTGGATTATTGTTTTTTCTCTAATTGTTATTTTTTTTTATTGGTTTGATGATTTTTTCCGTATAAAACTTCATATCACGTCCCTGTTTGGGATATTTTCTTTTGTAATAAAATTTTCGCGACAAAAAAAAAAGAGGAAAAATAGTTTATAAGAACTATGATATTTATAGACAATAATATGAAAATATTAAAAGATGAATAAATTTAACCAAGCATTTCATTTTGAGTATATCCATGTTTTAAAACTATTTGTTATTACTTATTAGTTCAAAAGTAGAAACACCTCACAACAAAAATGAAATTTGGGTTTGGGTAAAAAATGTATAGTTTGGTAACAAAAGATTCAGTCATCTTCAAACCAACTTTCGAGATATACAGTATCCAAACTCGTTTGGAATTTATGATGTATGTTGAATTGTGAACCATAGGAAAATTCAATATATAGTATTTTGGAGCGTTTAACTAATCAAAATAGTTGGTAGGGTTTATAGATAAAAAATAAGAAAATGAAGTAAGACATGGATTTACCATGATGGGAACAATATAATGATATATATACCAAAAATGGAGTAGCCATATTGCATTCAGTTTTTGTAAAGTAGTATATGATTTTTATTCGGCATGGGTATCATAATAATCTAGATCCAAAGGAAAAAGGAAAACGATCCGTAGGAAGAAGACAAAGGAATTTGGGAAATCGAGGAACGTTCGAATTTATCCATAAAGACCTTTTCACTTCTAGCACTCAAAAACTTACATAAATGCTATCATTGTTAGTCTTTATTTCACATGTAATTTGCCATACTTTTTTGTCTACCACTCAACTGAATTATGATTGTCAAAATAATAATAATAATCTTATGTGTTTACAATAAGATATGAAAACGTATGATTTGTTATACGATTTTGAAACCATAACTATTTAATTATTAGCTACACGAAATCTCTCTAACGTATAGTGTGATTTCATTTTGTCTACTTTGTTCTTAGAAAGGAGAAGATTAATGTGTAATGAATAATGTGACTGCTTAACTAATTGTAGGCTAAAGTAACATAGTTTATTATTGCTGAATTTGTTTAAACTGCTTTTTATAGGGGTTTTTAACTTTAAGAAATACAGAAAATTGACCACATGATAAATACACTAGCTATTTTTAATGCATAGTGTGGTTATTAATGGAATTGGTCAGTCTCTACATAACCAGTATAGTTGTAGTCTTGTAGATGTTGGTTAAATACTTAAATGTAAAACTTAGAATTCAGAAAGAGAAAGTTGACATAAAATGATAGAAAAAAACGATATGACGTATGAAAAAAATGAAAACGATCTCAATAAGTGTGGTTAAACTTTCCACGACGTGTTATACATACTGTATTTAATTATTTCTATAATAACACCAAACATAAAACAGTGTACGAAATACCAAAATTTAATACTAACAAATCACTATTAAGCAAACCTATTGCTACTCAACATCCTACGTGTATACAAGTTACTAGTTATAGGCAAACGCAATTAATATTAACCAATACATTATTAATTAAAGTATACAATTATTTTATAAAAAACTAAGAATTCAGTAATTATCACCTACGTCCCATGACATTATCAAATATCAACACGAAAAAACTATACTTTCGAAAAAAATTCGTCACCACGTCAAGACTTTACATGTATATATATGTTTTGAAAAAAAAAACTATTTCCTCCAATTGATAATTTTTTGTGTGTGTGTGTTTAAACACATTAAAAATTTGGTAAAAAATAACATATCTTAAAAGTATATTAATATTGCATAATAAATAATACTAAATATTTTTCCATGATTCAAAATAAACAGTAACTGACTATTTTCTTAAAATTAACAATTTAGTGTATGAAGTAATAAAAATACTTAGAAAATTCAACAAAATATTTATAGGAAAGAAAAAAAACATATATTTATAAAAAAAATACGATGCATAAATTCTCATGATTTATACAAAGAAAATAAAATAATTAATATATATAAAAGACTTATTAAATGATTAAATAACAAACAATTTACATGTGAAATAAAGAAAACTCCTAAACCAAAAACAAAAAGTAGTAGAAAACCGACTTTTATTTTCCACAAAACAAAACGACTTTTAAACATACATATACAACTAATATATACACAATACCCCCAAACTCACATATATATATTCCACTAGGAAAGAGAGAAACACAACAAATCGATCCTAAAGAACAATTTTTTTTTTTTTATTCTCTGCTCGTCCTGAGATCACGCACATACAACAATCCATTATTTTTCACAATCTCTTCCAATTATTTTTTTTTTTTTTTTTTTGTGATTTTTGCTCTCTCTCAAAAAAAAAAAAAATCCTCTGTTTTTTTTTCTCCGGCCACATGTCAGTCGGTATTCCAATAAACCCATCAAGCAGCAGCCAATCACCGGCAGCTCCGTCATCAACAACACGACGTCGTGTAACCGAAGATCAACAAAACGCCGTCGTTTACGTTCCCGACATAGAACAACAACAAAAACAAGAACAAGAAGAAGAAACCACCACAAGTTGTTGTAATAACAACAACGAATCATTATTATCACCTTGTTCTAATCATAATTACGTGATTAAGTTTCTATCTCTACGTAAACTTAAACTCGTGTGGATGTTAATGGTGGAGAATAAATCTCAATGGACGGCTGGGATTGTTCGGAATATGAGATCAGCAACCAATCTTGGCCGTTTGATTTTGACTCTCTTGTCTTTCCTTGTTGTTACCTTCTTCCTTATTGTTGCTCTCTCCGGTAATGGTGGAAGAATGAGACATTTGGAGAAACATGAGTTTGTTGTTTCTATTCATCCTACAGATTCTATTAAACGAATTATTGAAGAAGAAGAAGATTCTTCCTCTAATCATCTCCATCAAGTCTTTGTTCCAGAACGAAAATCGGTAAGCTCCATTAACATCAAATTTTCCCAAAAACCATAGTCTAAAATTTTAATTTATATATTTTTTGCCTTTTTTAGATATATCGGTTCCATAAAACTTTTATTTCACATAAACTGTAGAATACTTTTTCCCGGATTTTTTTTCTTTGGATTTTTGGTTCTTGTGATGTTGTTTGAATTTGGATTTGTAGTGATTGTTTTGGGTTTTAGAGTCTAATTCTTAACGTTATTTATTTCCCCGGTTATGGAAGTTTTTAACGGTATAATTCATGTAGCCGCGATAAGTTATCAAACTCCATTATAATGGAATCTTTGTTAAAGTTTGGATTTTGTTTTTTCCAGAAGAGAATGATCTGTTTTCCGCGTTTTGCTAAGACAAAACATGCTTAGTTCTGTTCTGTTAGGTTTATGTCGTGTGGACAAAAATTCGGAGCTGAATCTAAATTAAAAATATTTAATTTCGTGTTTTTTTCTTAATTAGTGGATTAGTGTTTTCGCAAAGTTCGTTACAGAATATTAATTAATTGACTCTTAAGAAATTTGTTGAAGTCATCGTGGGTGTTCCTCCATTAGTCCATTGAATTTTCTAGCGGTTGACTTACTCGTTTTATAACTAATCCAATGATTTTTAGTCTTAACTAATCACGCGTTACAACAGCTTGATTAGTACCTTGGCCCATTGGGCTTTCTTCATTTTGTGAACTAATCTTTGCGTTGGTACATGTTAATTTTAACAGATCCCAGAGATTTGGAATCAACCAGACACTATGAACTATCAGAAATGTGTAGCTCGTCCTAAGAACCAAAGTAAGTTTCATAATCTCTTTTTTCATTTTAGATATCCGGCTTTGAAATTCATACCTAACCGTCTTTGGATTTGGTTTCTGGTATAGGACCAATCAAGAAAACCAATGGTTACTTACTTGTTCACGCCAATGGTGGTTTGAATCAAATGAGAACTGGTGTAAGTCACTTAATACTCTTCTTCTTAAAGGTTTTATCATAAGTGTTTGTCAAGATCCTTACTTTATTTCTGTCTATTAACAGATATGTGATATGGTCGCAATCGCTAAAATCATGAATGCTACTCTTGTTCTTCCGTTTCTTGATCATTTATCTTTTTGGAGTGATCCAAGGTAATTTAATCATCATAAGCATCATGAATTCAACATCATCATTATCATAATAATCATCATCTAAGTTCTGTATTTATTCGATTTTCAGCACGTTTAAAGATATTTTCGATTGGAGGCATTTCATCAATACACTAGCTGAAGATGTCGAAATTGTCGAGTATTTACCACAAGAATTCGCTTCGATTAAGCCTCTGGAAAAGAATCCTGTGTCCTGGTCTAAGGTAATTCTCAAAATCATATACATTGCTTCTAGCTTCTCTGTTCTTAAATTTGACTAACTCTGTAATATGGTTTGGTTTTGTAGGCTAGTTATTACAGAAACACAATCTCGAAGTTACTGAAGAAGCATAAGGTGATTGTGTTCAATCATACTGATTCTCGGCTAGCGAATAACAGTCCGCCACCTTCGATTCAACGGCTTAGATGTCGAGCAAATTATGAAGCTCTTCGTTACTCTGAAGATATAGAGAATCTAAGCAAAGTTCTTGCATCAAGACTTAGGGAAAACAGTGAACCCTATCTCGCTCTTCACTTGCGGTACAAGCTACTCCTCTTTACTTGTGGTCCATGTTTCTTTCAATAGATGTTGTGAATCATGGATTAATCGAAATTTTCTAATAGGTATGAGAAAGATATGTTGGCATTTACCGGATGCAATCACAGTCTAACCGAGGACGAATCAATTGAACTTGAGAAGATGAGATATAGTATTCCGCATTGGAAAGAAAAGGTGATCAATGGTACAGAAAGGCGACTCGAGGGTAATTGCCCGATGACACCGCGCGAATCTGCCGTGTTCCTCAAGGCAATGGGGTTTCCATCGACCACGAAGATCTACATTGTTGCGGGAGAAATCTATGGGGATAAAAGTATGAGTGAGCTTCAAGAAGAGTTCCCAAACATCTTCTTCCACTCGACATTGGCTACCGAGGAAGAGCTTTCGACTATTAAACCTTACCAGAACAGATTAGCTGCTCTTGATTACAATCTAGCACTAGAAAGCGATGTTTTCGCTTATACTTATGATGGAAACATGGCAAAAGCGGTTCAAGGTCACCGAAGATTCGAAGGGTTTAGAAAAACGATTAATCCGGATAGGTAAGGTTTTATGTTTCTTGCTTGAGAAGAAAGCCTCTGTTATGTTACCATTGCGGTTAAGACTCACATTTTTAGGGCTTTTTCAGGGTTAGATTCGTAAAATTGATTGACCGACTCGATGCGGGAACCATGTCTTGGGAAGATTTCTCTTCGGAGGTTAAGAGAATACATCGGAATAGGCTAGGAGCACCGTATCTTAGAAGGCCAGGAAAGGCAGGTCCAAAACTGGAGGAGAACTTTTATGCAAACCCTCTTCCTGGTTGCTTGTGTGAGACGTCTGAGGAACAAACCGGAATTAACCGGTTTGAAAGACCAAGTTTACGAGCCCAATCTCTGAGATAACCGGAAATGAGGGTTTCAAATTGGTATTTCTAAAAAATACACACATAAATTTTGTTCTTTTTATTTATTTATGTAATTAGGTTTGTTAAAAAGATACTCTCACTATAGTAGGAAGTTAGAAATATACAAAATACAGATTACTGCTTATACAAATAGATATCTTAATTCTGATAAACCGAATCCACCAATAACAAAAGATTTAAACAATATAAAATTTGAAATGAATTGAGTATATGATAATACCTTTTTCATATCTATAAAGCTAATTCGGACTTATATTAATTTTCTAGGAAACATAAATAAGTATATACGTACTTGATTAAAATCCGAATCTTATTCAAAACTATAAAACCGTACCAAATTAACCGATGCTAACTATTTCCCCAAACAAAAACCGGAAAAATGGAATTTTAAAACCGAATCCGAACCAAAAATTGACTAATGTAGAATCTATGTTCTCACAAACCAGATCATTCTTACTAACCAAAAGAAAATTAATAAGGGGACCACTAGAGGACAATACATTCCATTGTTACTCTCCTCTCACTTTCTTCTAGAGTCAAGACATAACAACACACATAGAGAAAGATGTCTGAAAGTACCAACTCATTATAAATGCATTTTGTTGAACTCACGAGAATCCCTTTGTTTTCTTTCTTTTTTGGAACAATTTTTTTTACTATTCAATACACTCACGTCTCCTTTCTTATCCTCAAAATAAATAAAAACAAGAAGACAAATGCATTGATGATTGATCAAGATTTCAAGATCTTAAAATTAATACATATTGTATGATTCTACATGTGAAAAGAAAACTCTCATCTCACCAAACCTGCAAAACTAACAAAAGAACAAACACAAGAAGAAGAAAGAAGAAAGACTTAAAGAATTTACATTACAACAAACACAAAGACAAATACAACATTCTAAAATACTACTTCTTGACTTCTTCATTAGCAGTACCAATATCCGATGATTTCTTCTTTTCGCTAGCACATTCCTCGGGAACTATCGCCATTGATCTTCTATTCCCGCAAACAGTCCAAAGATACAATGCTAACATTGCTCCCAAAGTCCCACAAACCGCACCCAAAATCAATGCTCCAAGCATTTTCCAAAGACACTTACTCTTCCCCTTAACTTCCTCAACGGTCTTCTCCTCTTCCTTAACACTCTTGTAAGCCGCATTTGGATCAAGCGGCTGCGAATGAATCATCCTCATCGAAGGATGTCTCATCTTAAAACTCCAAGAATGTAGATAAGACTTTCCATTTTTAGAAACCAAACCCACCAAGAACTCACCATCTTTCCATAACTTCCCCAAGTCTACATAGTAAGACACAAATGGATCCACCGGCTTTAATCCCTTATACACATTCAAACGAACCTCAATTCGCTTCGAACTCGCTTCATAATCAATCCAACAATTCAATTTCTTAAAATGGTGGCCAAAAGATACAAACTTTCTAGTTTTAGCAACTCCAGGTCTATCAACTAAGATCCCTTTCCCTCTCTTCGAGATCCCAAACTCAACAGCAGCAACAACAACTAAACCAGAGGAAGTCTTGTTATTATTACCAAACAACCTAAGATCTAAACCACTTGGAACCATTACAAAACTCACAACACTACCAATCTCTTTAGACATTGAGAACTCGAAATGAGTAGAGAATGATCCTGAAAAGTTTCTATTTTTACCTTCAAAAAGCTTGAAGGGTTTCTTGTAAAGAACTCTTCCTTCACTTCCACTCACTGAGTTACTCAACTGAATCGATGAAGCTCCATTAACAAGCTTTGAATCAAGAAACAGAGCAATGTTCTTGTTAAAAGTTGGAGATTTCACAAACCCATTAAAAGAAAACGAGTAGTTTCCATCTCCTGAGATAGATTTGAAGAAGCATAAGAAGAACAGAACAGCTAAAGTTTTGAAAATTGACATAGCTTGAAAGAATCTTGAGAAGAAGCTCTCTTTCTTCTTATTGTCTGAATGGGAATTTCTAGGATTCGTGAATTAGATTCTATATAATTTTTGTGTGGAATTTGGTGAAGAAAAAGGGAAAATTAAATAAAGAATTTTTAAGTAATTTTTTGGTGTGAGGAGGAACCTTGAGTAAGGGAAGGTTTTCAATAAGGGTTGCTGAGTAAGGGAAGGTTTTCAATAAATGCTATATATCTTCTCTCTGTTCTTATACCCACTATTTTCATCTTTTCTCTTCAAGTAGCCTACATGTTCTTGATTGTGACATTTTGCCCCACTTCTTCCAATTTGATTCTACCATAATCTAAATGGTTTAAAACTTGAAATAGTAAATAGTAAACTTTTCAGCAATAGTTTAAATGATAGTAAGAAATAAGTAATTGTTTTAGTATATTTGGTACCGATAATAGTTATTGTTTTTGTGATTGTTAACTATGTAGTAGTATACTTCATACTATAGTGTTGCGAGTTACCAAACAAAATAATATCTAATTAATATGCAAACAAAAATAACAATAAAGTTTTGTGAATTTAGTTGTCTCTATTATTATGTATGAATATCGATTTTTTTTATTAGGTGTTTTTAGTTCCGAATAATAGATAAGAAGATTTTATTTTAAAACTATATAAATAATTCGAGTACAATAATTAATTATGATGTCGCCATTAGGTTAGGTCATTATATTTTGTTTTAGATAGTGCAAGAGAAATCATATTTGTTTGTTCATAGATAAAAAGAAAATAAGAAGTTTGGGGTTAATGATAATAAAGGTGGAGTTATTGGCAAACCAAGAGATGAAATCTGAAAAAAGATCTCATATCTCTCATAAATGGGTTAATTAGTGGATACCCATTGATTATGTTACCGAGTTCCTTTATTTCAAAGTGCTTAAAAAGGTTCAAATTAAACCGAATAAAAAAATATTATGCCCATAACAATTTGTTGTCTTTATGCATAAACCAAACTCTATACTATTTTTCATATTTTTATCCACTTTTTGAGTAAAATCACAAAGGAAAAAAAATCTTAAAATTCTTAATCTATGATATTGAGTTATTGTAAAACCATTTATTGTAAAAAAGTGGGGTGACTTCGAATTTAAGAACCTTCTCCTTTGGCAGTCTCTTATCTCTTTTTTTCTAGTGAGTTGTTTTGTGAGTTGTTTTTTGTTTTGTTTCATTCTTTGCTCCAGAAACAATTCTATAATATATTTATTAATGTATTAATACAAATCACACCTACATATCGTCACATGCAGTCCAATAATTAATAATGTGAGTGGAGGAAGTAAGTAAATGTTTCATGATCAAATTAGCAGTCTACTAATTACTGTAGTTTTCACTTTTAATTTTGTTAGTTTTGTTTGGGGAAACTGAATAGTACATAACAACTAGAATCTTTTTTAGTAACAAATTTTCCCCCACAAATTAATAAGAACAAAAAAACGAGTTACCCAATACTCGAGATAGATATAAATAAGTTGGGATGCATTTATGTCAAAGACTGACAAAAGTACTCACTGACACTTTGTGCATCCAATTTAATACTTTAAAACTATGGACCATTAATGTGCTGTCTGACCCTTGTTACATGTCTCCACACTTAATCAAATCCATAAGAATATTGGCCACAAAACAATTTGACATGCATAGCATATACAATTGATAAAATAGAACATTAAGTCGGTGTGTATTTATAGAGTTGGTGTGGACAAATAAATGAGAATGATATTTAGTCTTAGGAGCTACGGTCTTTGGGCTTTAGGTTCGGACCTTATGGTCATACTAATGTTCTGGCCCGTGAGTTGGTATGGCTTATGGATTATACCAATATGTGTGTATATTAACTCAATCAAGAATCGACAGCTTTTTTTTTTCTCAACTGAAATAATATTAAAGGGAGGATGTACAAATAGCAAGTTGATGTAGGAACAATAGAAGAGAACTAAAAAATATAAACTAAGACAAAAGGAAAAGGCTTAACAGAAAAAATGTTGCCATGATCGAAAGCCACTTTGGACATAGGATTGCCATCGGTTATCCATGGTTACATTGCAAGCAATAGTGTAAACAGGTTTAATACTATACTTTCTACTTGCAGATTTTGTACAAATCTAGCTTCTTAATGTGATGTATCATGACTTATACAGTTATACTTCATCTTTATCTATATATTAGACCGACAACAAACATATCTTAAGATTGAAACTCATAAGAATTTATAAGAAAAAAAAAATAACAGAAAAGTTTGAAATCTTTTACATTACATATAAATAATTTTAAATTGTGACGTTAACATCAAAAGTTAAACTTAATAAAAAATATACTTTCTCCGTTTAATAAAGAAAGAACTTTGGTTTTTTTTTCCTTCGAAGATAAAGAGTGTTTTGCCATTTTAATAGTATATATATATAAGATGTAACTTAATATGTATTTTATATTTGATTGGGAAAACATTAAAATTATGTAAAGCGATATATTTTGTGAAATTAGAGAAAAATCTAGAAAGATGTTTTATGGAACATATGGAGAAAAAATAGTTAGAAACTCTAAATAGTAAAGACAGTTAAATAGAAAAACAGTTAAAAACAGTTGAAAATCTGTTAAAAACAGTTAAAAATCACTTATGTAGTTTTTTTAAAAAATAATCTAAATTCGAATTCATTCATTGTTAATAGAACTGGAAACCAGTCCAATGAATTTTGTTGACAAAAAAAATGTCAATGCTTTGTTAAAAAAAAAAATTTATTCACCATTCTTTTTGCTGATATTCACATCTATTAACATTTTGTTGCTATTCACACGATCAGCATTCAACTCTTGATGGCATTAATTATTTTTGTCTTTAGATGATTAATTATTATTCGTTTTTAGAGGATACTAACTCCAAGAAAGAAAGACATTTTTGTTTTTGCTTCTAAAGATTTGGTGTGTATAGATTTTTTGTGTTTTTATATGAAGTTAACAACATTTTGGTGTCTTCTTGCTATTTATATGGCTACCATTAAAATATGCTGCTGCTGTTAACTCCATTATACAATATTGCTAGGGGGCAGTGATGTTCTTACTACTGCTACTAATTTAATAGCCAACAACCAACCAAAATCAAGACACACTCGAGACATCGGGTTCAAATGGTCAATCTGACCCCCAACAATGTATAGTATGTTAGTTTATATTTTGGGGTCACAAGTAAAGAAGACCTACATAAAAATCAATTACCAAAATTTAGGACTCATTTTTTAGATAAATATATCTAAACTAAGAGGAATTTGTATATACTGTATAAAGAAAAAATCATTACCAGCTAGCCTCAAATATTCGGCAAAATTGTTGTGGAATAAGGAATCTATAAATGATTTTGGCTCCTGGAATAGTTTGTATCCGCCAGTTTGACTCTGGAAATTTAAGTTTCGATGGCTCCATAACTCACACCATTTAGATTTTTAATTTTAATAGACAAAAAATTATAATAAAAAAATACTATAAAAGATATTCTTGATTGTTGCTTTTTTGTCTTCTTGAGTTTTGCTTATGCATGGATTTTTTTTTGTTCTTTTCATTTTGTATGATTTGTATAGTTACTTGCAATGAATTGATTTGCATATTCACCATATTTTGTAATATACTTAAGATGCAAGACTATTTCTACTATTTCAATCTGTCAGATGAATGTGAAAACATTATCAATATTCAATGAAAATCTGAAATGCTGTAAATCAAAAGCGAAACGAACTTATGAAATTGTAAAGTAAAAACTTGAGCTAAAGATCCTTTAATTTAACATTTTCTTATATTAATCGTGTGTACAATCTTACAAACTTCAAAAGACTTTAATATATATCTCAAAACCGACATATCTATTAAAAACAAATATTTTATATTTTACAAAATATTGCGGGCAGAGCGCTCCACATCTCTCAAAATCTAATCCTAGCAACAACGTCTACAATTTTTTCAAGTTGGACAACCCGCAGAACAAGTAACGAAATGGCTCCAAAGCCCGTTATGAGGATTAGTTTTTTGTCACTCTGATTTTGAATCACTTAGAATAACATAACATCATGAATTAGTGTTTTTTTTGTTGTTGGCTATAAGAGTCCATATTGGATGGTTTGCCGCATTAAACCTTGTATATCCTTCTACCCTCTCTATTCTCCAATTTCCTATTTTCGTTTTTTCTCATCCTCGTTTCTATCAATGGTGATCAAATACATCTCGATGACATGACATTGTTAATGAACGTAGAGAAATTCGGACACGTGGCATCAACAAAAAGTAATGGAGGGCATTAAATTGTAACCCAATGAATGAGATTTTGAGCTGTTTGAGATGTTTCCCTTCTCTATAATAGTGAATGATACAGAAACAATAACTATACATATCTCGATATTAACCCACTACTCTACATTCAAGACTCACTCACATGTCACATGCCACATGCCCCTCTCCTAATTTCTCATTCCCACCATCTACACATATTTTTTAAAAAGTTGCTCTCTTTCTGTTGTTATCTCTCAAGAAGATGAAGAACACTACAAGATTTGTGTTTCTTCTTGCTACGACAATCCTTTGTGTCTCACTTGTTACTTCTGGTAATCAATATACATGCACTCTTCTCTCTTTACTGTTTTCTGGTAGATTAATGATACAATAACACATAGTGAATGTTTACAAAATGGCAGAGATGAAACTGAGTCTGGAAGATTATGGTGTGGTGGATACATCTCCAACTACAAAAGCTTCGGTTAGACCAGGTCCTATAGAGCATGGAGCTCCTCTTAATCCTTATATCCCTAAGGCTCCTCCTCCTCCTTCTTCTACTTCTTCATCTTCATCTTCTTCTTCTTCTTCTTATTCGTTTTCTTCTCCACCATTACCTGAAGACGGTGGATAATAATATAGTCATGATCATATCTACGTACGTACTGGTTTGTTGTATCTAAAACGTTCCCACGGTTTGGTAACTTGTTGTACTAAGTACTAACTTTATTGTTCTTCTACGTACTTGTTATGTTTTAAGTAGTTTGATGGTTATGCATTTGTCATGTAATGTGGGACTTAATCGGATTATGTAATGAGGGTGTGGATTTTAATTTGTAATGACTTTGTATTTAATAATGTGGGTCTAAGTAAGACTTAATTTTTATTATTCGTGGGCCTTTAGTATATTTAAGAGAGCATGGTCGTCCACTCGACCTAACTAAACCGACCAATTAATTTTGAAAAGATAATTGAAGCATTATCCATTATAGTAAGGTTCTTTTGGGAGTGATTTCTAACAAAAAAAAAATCAAATCAAATCAAATGATTGTAGTTAGTCGAGTTTGGTTTCAGCATTTGATGTAAATTTATTTGGGGCTTAACCACATATACCCATTTTTTAATCTCATTAATCACATATACCCACTTTCCTTCATTTTAGTTATTTTTCTTGTAATAAATCTAAAATATCCCTATTTAAATATTAACTATCTATGAGGTTTTAAGGTTTAGGATCTCGGGTTTAGGGTTTAAAAATCATAAACCCTAAAATCCTAAACCCTAAAAAGTCTTCCCACCCCTAATAAACCTTAACCTCCTAAAATATAAACCCTAAATCCTAACAATTAAACCCTAATAGTTATTAAAAATTAAACTCTAAGTTTATAAGGGTTTAACCCTAAATCCTAAACCCTAAAAAATCATAAAATTTATAATTTAACTAAACCTTAAATCCTAAAATCCTAAATCCTAACAAATATGTCATTTATAATGAAAATAGCTTTGATAAATGAAGGGTATGATGATATTAAAATAAAAAGATGTGGATATATGTGATTAAAAAAAGAGGTATGGTTATATGTGGTTAATGGATATGTAAAGTTGGGTGTATTTGTCATTTTCTCTTCTTTAAAAGATGTCGTATAATTAGATTACTAGTACTGTAAATTTTAAATTATACTTAGTCTATACAGTATTATTTAAGATGATTTGGAAAGATTTTGCACATGAATTATGAAACTACATAAATACTGTATTTTTTTTCTTTTTCTTTTTTCTGCATTAATTTAGCCAATCACAAAATTTAAAATGGTCATAGAAGACAAACATTAAAATTTTACTTAGAAAAATGAAAATTTCAACTATTTTAACATAGAGAGAGTATTAATACTTACAAAAATATTTAGATCAAAATGGGATGATTAATTTTTTTTTAGTATTTATAAAAAGTATTTAATAATTAGTTAAAATCATAGTTCAGTCAATAATAACTACGACTATAAAATTCAAATATAAAAATTAACAAATAACACTAGTATCACATCTTATATTTTGTAACAGAATAAATAATAGGTTTAAATTTTTTCTTGTTTCGACGAGGCTAAATCTGTCTCTGTTCCCTTCAGTTTTTAGTTTAAAAAATAAAACCAAAATGTCTTTAATAGTATGTTTAACTTCAGTATTTTTTTAGTTCGGTTCAAAAAAAAATATTATAATTAAAAAGTTTTTTAAAATAGTAACTATATTCCTAGTTGATAAAAGAAGAAACATGAAGGGAGTGAGTGGTGGCGTGAAAGAGAAGTATGAGACAGAACCAAAGTTGATGGTCCCAAAGCCCCTCAGGCTGCAGCACTAACCACACTCACGTCACGTGCCTCCCTCGCGCGTGTTCACATCTCCACCGTCCATTGTATTGACTTTCCATATTCCAAAGAGTCAAAGACTCAAATCAACGGTCACAAAAAGTTTTCAGTAAACTATAACACGAAACACATGACCTCCTCAGAAATAACACTATGATACTTAGCGTGCGGATTAGTGAACAATCGAGTATTATCCAGCTTAAAGCCTGTATTATGTTTTTTTTCTTCTTTCTTTTCTTTATAAACAAATTAAAAAAAAATCAGATAACAGTGTCTTATTTAATAAATCCAGTATCAAAACATAAACTTGTTTTTCCTTCATTGTTACCAAAAACTATTTCATCTCCGTAATCATAGGAATTGGTTCGGGACAAGGCATATAAACCTACCAGTACTGAATTCGATTCCTAAAACAAACTAACATACTATTATTTGGCTAAATGAATATGGGATTATGTTTTAGACTTTATTAAAAAATTCGAAATTGGAGTAATCGTCAATATTGTTGTCTAAGAAACTATTTAGAATTCGGTCCAAACATTCCTAATTAATATATATATATATATATATATATATATATATATTCCATTTATCTCTGTTTAACCACTAAAAAAATATTTCACGCTTTTATCTCTTATAAATATGTGAATTAGTTATTTTACAGCATTTGAAAAAATTAATCGGGTGTTAAAATTGGAATTCCTTCTGCTTAGAAAAAAAAAACAAAATAAAGCTGTATGGAAATAATGTTTTGGTCCACAAAGACAGAACAAAACATAGTCCTTCAGATTTTCCTTAGATGTTTTTTCTTTTTTTATATATTTTCATCGCTTTTTTAATCTCTTGATCCAAGAGTTTTTACGTTTACTTGTAACAGAAGTCTTGTAATGATAATATATCAAACTCTCATGTCTCCACACCCTCTCTTTCTCTGCCTCTAAATCCAAAAAAAAAAAACAAAAAAAATGTCATCATCTTTCCCAATCTCTCACATTGATCTAGAGAATGGCTCCATCGAGAGGCAACATTACCGTCGAAGTGATGTCAGTGAAATCGGAGAAGATAGTTCATCTTGTGACTTCGAGTATGATTTTCACTCAGCTGTAAGAAGCTTTTGTGGTGAGTTTGAGATTGGTGATTTTGATGATGGCTCAGAAACAGAACCTTCTGGATCAATCAGAGGGTCTCCAGAGAAAGATTGTAGGATTTGTCATTTGGGTTTAGAGAGTAGTCGACATGAATGTGGTGATCCAATGGTTCTTGGATGTTCTTGTAAAGATGATTTGGGTTTTGTGCATAAACAATGTGCTGAGACTTGGTTCAAGATCAAGGGTAATAAGTAAGCAAACAATTATACTATATCATTCTTTTGAAACGTTTATTCTGATTAGTATTCGTATTTAATAAGTCCATTTTGTTTTAGGACTTGTGAGATTTGTCGTTCCATAGCTCAAAATTTCTCTAAAGTTGGTAATGAGATTGATCAAACTACGGTTGATCAAACCAATGTGGATGACTTGGAGGCCGGTAATACAACTACGGTGGTGGCTACTAGCGATTCCGATGACCGGAGATTTTGGAGAGGAAATAGGTTTCTTAATTTCCTTTTAACATGTATGGTTTGTGCATTTGTAATCTCATGGTTCTTCCACTTTAACTTGCCTTCACAACAATGAGAAAGAAGAATGTGCATTTGTTTTCTTTTTTCTTTTCTCAAGTCTCATTTTCTTTTGCTTTGTGTGGAATTTGATTCTTTGTTTTAGCTTTTTGCACGAGTGCAATCATATCAAACAATTGGAATACAAAAATAGATTCATAATTAAGTTGAATTAATAAAATTTAAAATAGCACACAATATGAATGAGTGCACAAGAACATATTGGCTTGTACACATTATTGTATATATATGTATTCACAAATTGTTAAATAAATGATTTTTTCACGAATTTTAGTAAGTCTCAAGAGCAGAACCATGTCTAAGTGCTTCTTTAGCTTCAGCTTGCATCTCGAGTTTGAAGAGACAAGCTGCTTGTAAGTAAAGCGCAATAGGCCATTCTGGTGAAGCTACTTGTGCTTGCATCGCGTCGCTTAGAGCCTCACTGAACATTTCAGTCATTAGGTAACAAAGACACCTTCTTGCTAATACAGTTGGTGACACCGAAGGAGCTCCACTCATGAACTGCAAAAGAATGAATAATAAACCAAGTCTTTTATGGTGTGTCTATATGCTTTCTTGATAATGAAGAGTTGCGGAATGTGTTAGCCTTTCATCTCAAAACCAATTGGCAATAAGTGGAATAGCGCAATGTTACTTAAATATTAGATTAGGTCCTTAATACTTATAGGATAGACTAACAAGGAGGAGATACAGTATTTGGACCTTTTCTTTACCTCAGTGTAAAATTCAATAGCGGTATCAAAATCTTTAGCACGAAATGCGACATCTCCATGCTTCTTGTAGTCCATATTCTCTTGCATTTCGCCGGTCCACATGTGGAATGAAAACTGGCAAATATAATACATTCAACAATCAACAACATTTACTCTCAAATTTATATGAAATTATTTTTAGTTAATCAACAACATACCTCGTTTGTGACCGCATCATCTGGTGCATACCCAATTTTCTCCAGTAGTTCGTGGATGCTACTTAGATCTGCTCTCAAACACGCATCTCCGAAAGGAGTCAACTTTAATGTCTCTGTTGTAGTTTTAGTCTTCTCAGGCTGATGGTTTGATGGAGACTGTATTTTCATAGGAGTCAACTTTTGAATGGGACTATTCTTGAATATATGGAGAGAATGAATTAATACTTACAGGCATGTTTTTTTTTACATTAGTAGGCCATAACTCGGCTCGTTTTTGAAGTCTAGAAAGAGCTGCCATAAGAAACTTTATACTAGGCCTCTCGTCGGGTTCAGTCTTCAAACATCGAGAAGCTATATGTATAAGCTCTGTCCTGTCCTCATCAGAGAACTGACCATCCAATGCTGAATCCATTAGCACCAAATAGTTCTTGTCGCGGAACAAATCAATTGCCTGTCCAGTTATCACATAGTAAGCATATATTATCAACTAGTCAAAATGCTACAAATATGCCATTTTGTTACATGATTTGGAGGAATATGTTTGCCACTCATAAGATCCAGTAACAAGGTCCCGAAGCTATATGTGACACTCTCCGGAATCAAAGTACCTGAAAATGGTATATTGGAAACATAACTCATATATTTAAGCTTATCTTATTTGACACACACACATCAAAAGGTTGTTAATGTACCTAAGCGCAAATATTCGGGAGGAGCAAATGCTAAGTTGGTACTATGATTTTTCCCTTCATGGCTGTTCTTCATGAGACCAAAGCAAGAAAGCTTAGGATTCCCTATCTGTCTCATTCAACCACACCTCTTGTTTAAACATTTTGCGGTTTTCAAAGATCAAGAATATAAAAATAAATGTTCAAGTATTCATTACCTTATCAAACAAAATCCTGTAAGGATTAAGATCATGGTATAAGTCTACTCCCTTATCAATACAAAACTGCAAAGCTTTTGCAGTATGTAGCGCAACCTTTAACCTCATTTCCCATTTCATCGGTCTTTTCTCCCCTGACACACATCAACACTCTTTAGACCAAAACATCATCCATCAAAGAACCAAAAGAGAAACAAAAAATCTTACAATGAAAAAGATGTTTTGCTAATGTTCCATTAGGCATATACTCAGCAACAAGAATTCTCTCAGTGTCATCAGAACAACAACCGATCAAATTCGCCATATGTTCACTCCTCAATCTCCCAACAACTTGTGCTTCATTCTGATATAACATATTAAAAAAAACCTCAAATCTTGATTCAATCAAAGATAAATCAAGAATTGACTAAAATGAGTTTTTTTTTAAAAAGGACTAACAATGAATTCGAAAGGATCAGGCCAAGAAAGTCTTTGAAACCGTTTAACCGCGATCCGACGACCATCACCAAGTCTTCCTTTATAAACAATGTTTGGTACCCACTCATTGTGTTCGGACACAATGTTTCCAGCAGAGAAACCATTGGTGGCAATTCTAAGTTGCTCGAAGCTAAACTCACGAAAGATCAGTGGATAATGTCCATCATCTTCATCATCATCATCAAGAACATCGATGACCGTTGATTTAATCGACGGTGGAGATTCTTGCCGCCATGACTTGAAGCAAATGCATCCCATTGTCGCCGGCTAATACTCTCCCGCCTCCCTAAAAAATAAATCTTTTGTTCTGTTTTTTTTTTTATATAAAATAAATTCAAATTGTTAGTATGAATTTATAGTGGTATAATATATTTAAGTAATAATAAAAAAAAAATAATTGTCAAACGGATATTGTAATATTATAAAACTATTAGAAGAAGTAATATTTGTTGGTTTACTTGTGTCATTTGGTAGGTCATCATGAATCATGCTTTTGTAAACTCTATATTATTATTAAACCGATTACTGTCAATGGATATATTTATAAATAAATTAACATATTTCATCTATTTCATAAAGAATATTAATTAAATGATAATAAAGAAAATAAGTTTTGGACAAAAGGTAAATCTAGAAATTGAGCTAATAAATTACATTGAAATGTAAAACGACATTATTTTTAAAACAAAAAAAAATCTATAAAACAACACTCTTTAAAAAACGGAGAAAGTATATTTTAGTAATATATACTGGTTACAAATCATATTACTGGCATTACATCTGGAATCTCGTAGTTTCTATATGATTATGGTTAATGGGATGCTCGTTACGGTTTATATAATTTTTTAAATTTTCTGCTAATAAAAAAGGAATAAAATCAAATCGGAAAAATGAAAATGAATTAAATGGGCTAATGAAAGTGAGCCCACATAGGCCCAGTCGGATTATAGTTCCACATTTCTCTATAGTGTTTTAATATTTCATATAAGCTTTTCGCTTGTGAAATTTTACAAAGATAAGATAACTTTTTATTCGTAGTGAAAAGATGATTTTATTTTATTTTTCTTTTTGGGTATGAATTTTTTTATTCCATTTATGTCATCGTACGTGAAGATGTTTTGATCCATTGATTTCATCATGAAGATAAGTGAAAATATAAATATATCCAAATTTTGGTACATTAAATACATACATTGTTTGTATTTTGTAGTATCCATGTTATGCTACAAGACATGAATTATATATATAATATCAATAACACTGACATAATAGAAAAATATAACAAGTGTTTGGGTCAGCACCAATAAGGACGGTGACTCACATTATTAGAGAGGCGACCCACGAGATTACGAATTCAGCACATTAAACAAACACAATAAACATAAAATAAGAGAAAAAAATGATAGTTTTCAGACAGCAATGTATCGAGGTCGCCAAATTAAACTAACACACAAACATAGAATAAGAGACCAAAAGAATAATAGTTTTCAAGCATTAATGCAAGACCGTCTAATAACACGATCAAATGAAGTAATCGAACAATTTTAAAACAACTCTTAAATGTATATTTATCAATTGAGACCTATAATTTTGAAAAATATAACATGTCACATGTCCATAAGTATTTTGAACAAGGCCTAATTTTTTTTTTTCCAGACGTCCTGCATCAATGTATATATGTAATAAGAGGAAACTGTGCAATCTTTTGGCAGATTAATAATTTAATACATCTTCTATTTCAAAAAGATGATTTTTTTTTACAAAAAAGAGTTTGTTTCCAAATGTTGTATGATCTGTGTTATAGAAGTAGTTATTATTAATGTGTATAACCTTAAACACCTATCTAAAAAACCAGAGAGAGTGCAACTTACGTAATTATTATGTTTTGCTACAACTCTCTCTTCCCTATTCTCCTTTCTATAAATACTTTAATGACTTCTCTCACAAAAGTCACAAGCAGGGCAAAGCAAATTTGTCAATTTTGATTGCGCGAGGAGGAGGAGGTTTTCAGATCGATCCTTGCATCATCAACAATGCATCGTAGTCTTCATCATTACCTCGCAATCCAAGCTTTCTTCCTCGTTGTTCTTCTCTCTTCTTCCATTGCTACAGCAGCTATAGTCGAACATGTTTTCCACGTATTTACTATTCTTACCACTTTCCTCATTTTGTTTAAGAATATAGACAACCATCTCAATTGTGCAGATTATGTCACATTTCCTCATTTTACCTATAGACTCTAAGCTAGTTTTTGGAAAAAAGTAAATGGTACTCTCGTGGCGTATTTGGTGGATCAGAGAGTCATAGATTGTCCTTGATTCTTGTAATTAACACTTTTTTTTTTTACGAGTTTACGTTTGAAACAAAGTCTTTTGTACTTTAACCAAAAAGAAAGCAAAGTCTTTTGTAAAAAAATAAAATAAAAATTAAAATTTCCGTTTTCCGAATTTTTTTTTGTGTGTGATTAAATTGGCTTAAGATGTGTAGATTGTAAATTTCCTTTTAAAGTAACTATGCTATAAACGACCGCAGGTCCAAAATGTTTTGGTGAAACCATTGTGCAAGGAGCAAATGATACCAAGTGTTAACGGAAGTCTTCCCGGTCCGACAATAAACGTTAGAGAAGGTGACACTCTTGTGGTTAATGTCATCAACAACTCAACTTACAATATAACCATTCATTGGTAATTCACTAAACATATTATTATTTCACCAATTTTTTTTTTTTTTTTATGTTTGTATGCTTAATAAAATTTATAATATAGGCATGGGGTGTTTCAGCTGAAGAGCTCATGGATGGATGGTGCGAATATGATAACTCAATGTCCGATTCAACCAAGTAATAACTTTACCTATCGATTCGATATTACCGGACAGGAAGGTACATTGTTATGGCACGCACACGTCTTGAATTTACGTGCCACTCTTCACGGGGCTCTAATCATTCGTCCCCGATCTGGTCGACCTTACCCATTTCCTAAACCCTACAAAGAAGTTCCTATCATTTTTGGTAAGCATGACTTCTTCAAATTGTCATAACATATTATGATATAACAATATATTAAAAAGATATTATTGTATGATTTATTTGAATTGTTTGATTAATTAGTTTGGAAAAAATGATTTTGCAAGGACAATGGTGGGACATGGATATTGGACTTCTCCAAATAGGGCCACCTCAGGTTTGTGATGCTTACCTCATCAATGGCTTCGCGGGAGATTCACATCCTTGTTCTAAGCACAGTAATACTCATCCTTTGCTTAAATTTACTCTTTTTTTTTTCTTTTTAAATATTTATCCTTCTTTTTATTGATCTTTAAAAACTAGAAAGATTGATTTTAAAGGAAATAATATTGAGTATTTTGGTTCTGTTTTTTTTTTTTCTTTTTTCGTTTCATGACTTTTAACAATCAATTAA
Organism: Aurinia saxatilis; assembly: GCA_900406295.1. Lineage (NCBI taxonomy): Eukaryota > Viridiplantae > Streptophyta > Magnoliopsida > Brassicales > Brassicaceae > Aurinia > Aurinia saxatilis. The sequence continues at coordinate 2,828 of OVAP01001218.1, read as the reverse complement.
TTTTTCAAAGATTAAGATAGTCATCTAAATAGTTGTATTAACCAGATTTTCTAATAGATATAAAATATGATCATTCCAACTAACCAATAAAAATAAATTATATATTTATCTTTTTGTTAGGGATGTTTAATCTCAAAGTAATACAAGGAAAAACATACATGCTAAGGATTATAAACGCGGCACTCAACACTCATCTCTTCTTCAGAATAGCTGATCACAATGTGACAATTGTCGCGGTAGATGCTGTTTACACCACGCCTTACATCACTGACGTGATGATCTTGACGCCGGGACAAACCGTCGATGCACTTTATATGGCCAACCAACCCATTGGAAAGTACTATATGGGCATCAGCCCTTATACTAGTGCCAATGGGGTACCTGCTCCCGGAGATAGAACCATTAGAGGCTTAATCACCTATGAGGGTGCTACGTCATCCTCCCCGAGATCACCATTAATGCCTGATATGTATGACTTATCCACCGTTTATAGATTTTCCTCAAACATCACTGGCCTCGTGGGTGGACCCCACTGGAGGCCAGTGCCTCATCACGTGGACGAGAAAATGTTCTTAGCAACTGGACTTGGCTTAGAGCAATGTCCCCGAGAAACCAAATGTATCGGTCCATTTGATCAAATATTCGCTGGTTCCATCAACAATCGTACTTTTATAATTCCGGAGAAGATTTCTCTCCAAGAAGCTTATTTCTACAATATTAGTGGAGTCTATACAAATGATTTTCCTGATCAACCGCCAATCAAATATGACTATGCGAATTTCGAAGTTTATAGTGATTCGGACTACAAAATGATGTTTCCAGAGAGGAAAACTAGCGTTAAAACTGTTAGATTTAATTCTACAGTGGAGCTCATTGTGCAAAACACAGGGATAATAAACGTGGAGAGCCATCCCATGCACCTTCACGGCTTCAATTTTTATGTGTTGGGTTATGGATTTGGTAACTATGATCCAATCCACGATGCAAGAAAACTAAATCTTTTTAACCCGCAAATGCGCAATACCGTGGGTGTACCACCAGGTGGATGGGTTGTCCTCCGGTTCATTGCTAATAATCCTGGTTAGTAACATTTTGATTTTTGCAAACATTTCAATTACACCAACTATATATGAATCGATGCGTTAATTTGAAAATTTGATATTATTTTGCAGGGGCATGGATGTTCCATTGTCACATGGATGCACATTTACCATATGGAATTATAATGACTTTCATAGTTCAAAATGGACCAACTCCGGAAACGAGCTTGCAACCTCCACCGTCAGATCTTCCACAATGCACTCAGGATCCAAGGATCTATGAAGCTCCGACGACTAAAGTTGATTTGTCTTACTAGGAGAGTTGGCTTTCTTTAACATTTATACAAACAAGTAACTACTAATCGTAGTTTTTTTGGGTAGTTTTCATAGCAGAAATGAACTCATCTATTATATATTTGAGAAATATTATGAAAACTGATAGATATATTTTATTGAAAACGTTTATGATAAACACATTATATTTTTTTTAGATTTAAATTTTAAATTAGGATATAATATCGTGTATAATAAAATTTTTTTAGGATAAATACATTAGTGATAATTGCTTATGACACCATAAACTAATGACAAAATAGAAAGATAGTATGAATTATGATTAGAACTAATGACAAAATACAATTGCTTATGACACCATAAACTAATGACAAAATAGAAAGATAGTATGAATTATGAGTTTTTTTTATCTTTTTCGATAATACATTTCTTTCTAATAAATTAAAATCACATTGATATTACATATTATCCCTGCGCAAGTGCGTGGAAAAGTACCTAATTTATCATTTTATCTATATAAAACATCGGTTTTATTTTTTTGATGGGATAATATTGTAGAATTATAGTATGTTAGTAAATGGGAAATATAATTTTTTGACAGTTTATAACAACACACATGACACATATTTCGGAGAAAAAAAAAAACAACATACATTATCCCGCGGGATATAAACCTAGGTAAATTGTTACTTTATATAGTAGTGGCAAGAAAATGTCAGACATGTAATTCTACTTTTATACTCGTGTCATGCTAGTAGTAGTGTAAGAGCATCCACATCACTGAGACTCACTCAGTCTCAACAACAATAATAAAAAAAGAAATAATAATAAAATATTACATTAGTCTTTTGAATCTATGAGATTCCGTCTCTTACGTCTCTGTCTATAGAGACAGTCTCATCCTTTTATGAGACTCTAACCCCTTTCTCTCTCATTCTTTTCTATATTTAATTGGTTCTGAGACTCATCAAAAGCTTACCAATATGGATGCTCTAATGAGAGCCGTGGCCAACAATTTTTAGATTTGATTATTCACAACTGGTTCATCTAATCTGACTTTGATTTGTTTTTCTTTTTTTCTTTTGGCAGATAGCCAGATAGTGAACTCTGGTCTTTGATATATTGCCAACACATCTAAACAAGATCTAAGAAACCTAAACAAAATCGTTGTGGTTCACACCATATGTGTATTATTTTTATTCAGGCCCTAATGCAAGCTTCCTTTTTTTTTTTTTTTTTTT
>OVAP01001217.1:0-25643 GCA_900406295.1 Aurinia saxatilis | reverse complement strand
TTTCCAGAATTATCGAATGATATAAATGTTAAAGATCACACAAAAAACGTTTAAAAAAAAAATCATCAATTTTGTCGGTTAGTACACAAGAAAATGGAGTATTTTTTCAGAAATTACCAAACGATATCAATGGTTTAGTATTTTGACACCATTAGAGATCACACAAAAAAGTTAAAATATCATCAATTAAGTGCATTGATACACACCAATTTCATGCGTAGGAAAATGGAGTAGTTTTTCTAAATTACCAAATGTTATCAATACTTTAATATTTTATACACCGTTAGAGATAAGACAAAAAAACATTAAAAATGTATTAATCTGGTGGGTTGGTACACACGAGAAGTGGAGTAATTTTCCTATATTACCAAATGATATCAATGTTTTAGTATTTTGTACACTATTAGAAATTACAAAAAAATGTTTAAAAATCATCAATTTGGTGGTTATTACACACGAATAAAGCTATTTTTTTAAACATTTTCCAAATAATATCAATTTATTGGAAGTATATCAATCTTTTCAATAACTCAAATTTACACACGAAACTAGAGTACTTTTTCAAAATTACCGAATGATACCAATGTCGTCCTACTCTGGACACTGTTAGAGATTATACAAAAAAAAGATAAAAAAATCCTTAAATTCGTTGGGTTAATGCACGTAAAATTTTAGTATTATTCTAAAATTACGGAGTGATACTCTAGATATTGAAGATCATACAAGAAATAAAAAGTCCTTAAATTCGGTATTTGAGTATTTTTTTATAAAATTACAAAATGATATCAATGTCTTAATATTTTAAACACGGTTGAAGATCATGCAAAACAAATTCTTAAATTTGGTGGGTTAATTCACACGAGACTTGAGTAATTTTCCAGAATTATCGAATGATAAAAATGCTAAAGATCAAACAAAAAACATTACAAAAAAATCATCAATTTTGTGGGTTAGTACACAAGAAAATGGAGCATTTTTTCAGAAATTACCAAATGATATCAATGGTTTAGTATTTTGACACCATTAGAGATCACACAAAAAGGTCAAAATATCATCAATTAGGTGCATTGATACACACCAATTTCGTGCGTAGGAAAATGGAGTAGTTTTTCTAAATTACCAAATGTTATCACTACTTTAATATTGTATACACCGTTAGAGATAAGACAAAAAAACATCAAAAATTTATTAATTTGGTGGGTTAGTACACGAGAAAAGTGGAGTAATTTTCCTATATTACCAAATGATATCAATGTTTTAATACATTGTACACTATTAGAAATTACAAAAAATGTTTTTAAATCATCAATTTAGTGGGTTATTACACACGAAAATAAAGCTTTTCAGAATTACCAAATAATACCAATGTAGTCCTACTCTAGACACTGTTAGAGATTATACAAAAAAGATTGAAAAAAATACTTAAATTCGGTGTGCGAATACATGTAATTTTTTAGTATTATTCTAAAATTGTAGAGTGATATCAATACCTTAATATTTTGGACACTATTGAATATCATACAAGAAAAGTAAAAAGTCCTTAAATTCGGTATTTGAGTATTTTTATAAAATTACAAAATGATATCAATGTCTTAATATTTTAAACACGGTTGAAGATCATGCAAAAAAAAAGTAGAAAAATTCTTAAATTCGGTGGTTTAATACCCATGAGACTTGAGTAATTTTTAAGAATTATCGAATGATAAATATGTTAAAGATCACACAAAAAACAAAAAAAAAATCATCAATTTTGTGGGTTAATACACAAGAAAATGGAGCATTTTTTCACAAATTACCAAATAATATCAATGGTTTAGTATTTTGACACCATTAGAGATCACACAAAAACGTCAATATATCATCAATTTGGTGCATTCATACACACCAATTTGGTGCGTAGGAAAATGGAGTAGTTTTTCTAAATAACCAAATGTTATCAATACTTTAATATTCTATACACCGTTAGAGATCGGACAAAAAAAAACGTTAAAAATGTAATAATTTGGTGGGTTAGTACACATGAAAAATGGAGTACGTTTCCTATATTACCAAATGATATCAATGCCTTAATATTTTGTACACAATTAGAAATTAAAAAAAAATGTTTAAAAATCATCAATTTGGTGGGTTATTACACACGAAAATAAAGCTTTTTTAAAATTACTAAATAATATCAATTTATTGAAAGTATATCAATTTTTTCAAATTGACACATGAAACTAGAGTATTTTTTCAAAATTACCGAATGATACCAATGTCGTCCTACTCTAGACACTGTTATAGATTATACAAAAAAAGATTAAAAATCCTTAAATTCGGTGCGTTACAAGTATTATTCTAAAATTACGGAGTGATATCAATACCTTAATATTTTGGATACTATTGAAGATCATAAAAGAAAAGTAAAATGTCCTTAAATTCGGTATTTGAATATTATTTAAAAAATTACAAAATGATATCAATGTCCTAATATTTTAAACACGGTTGAAGATCAAGCAAAAAAAGGTAGAAAAATTCTTAAATTCGGTGGGTTAATTACACGAGACTTGAGTAAATTTCAGAATTATCTAATGATATAAATGTTAAAGATCACAAAAAAAAATTCAACAAAATCATCAATTTTGAGGGTTAGTACACAAGAAAATTGAGCATTTTTTCATAAATTACCAAATTATATCAATTGTTTAGTATTTCGACACCATTAGAGATCACACAAAAAGTGAAAATATCATCAATTTGGTGCATTGATACACACCAAATTGGTGCGTAGAAAAATGGAGTATTTTTTCTAAATTACCAAATGATATCAATGATTTAATATTTTGTACACTATTAGAAATTACAAAAAAAATGTTTAAAATCATCAATTTGGTGGGTTATTACACACGAAAATAAAGTTTTTTTTTCAAAATTACCAAATAATATCAATTTATTGGAAGTATATCAATCTTTTCAATAACTCAAATTTACACACGAAACTAGAGTATTTTTTCAAAATTACCGAATGATACCAATGTCGTCCTACTCTACACACTGTTAGCGATTATACAAAAAAAGATTAAAAAAATCCTAAAATTCGGTGGGTTAATACATATAAAATTTGAGTATTATTCTAAAATTACGGACCGATATCAGTACCTTAATATTTTGGACACTTCAAGAAAAGTGAAAAGTCCTTAAATTGGGAATTTGAGTATTTAAAAAAAAATTATAAAATGATATCAATGTGTTAATATTTTAAACAAGGTTGAAGATCATGCAAAAAAAAGTAGAAAAATACTTAAATTCGGTGGGTTAATACACATGAGTCTTAAGAAAATTTTCAGAATTATCAAATGATATAAATGTTAAAGATAAAAATATCAAATGATAAAAATCCGTAAATTCGGTGCGTTACAAGTATTATTCTAAAATTACGGAGTGATATCAATACCTTAATATTTTGGACAATATTGAAGATCATATAAGAAAAGTAAAAAGTCCTTAAATTTGGTATTTGAGTTTTTTTTAAAATAATTACAAAATGATATCAATATCTTAATATTTTAACCACGGTATGCAAAAAAAAAATAGAAAAATTGTTAAATTCGGTGGGTTAATACACAAGCGACTTGAGAAATTATTAAGAATTATCGAATGATATAAATGTTAAACATCACACCAATAAGTAAAAAAAATCATCAATTTTGTGGGTTAGTACACAAGAAAATGGAACATTTTTCAGAAATTACCAAATGATATCAATTGTTTAGTATTTTGACACCATTAGAGATCACACAGAAACGTCAAAATATCATCAAATTGATGCATTGATACACACCAATTTGGTGCGTAGGAAAGTGTAGTATTTTTTTTAAATTACCAAATATTATCAATACTTTAATATTTAATACAACGTTAGAAATCGGACAAAAAAATGTTAAAAATGTATTAATTTGGTGGGTTAGTACACACAAAAAATGGAGTAATTTTCCTATATTACCAAATGATATCAATGCTTTAATATTTTGTACACAATTAGAAATTGCAAAAAAAATGTTTTAAAATCATCAAATTGGTGGGTTGTTACACACAAAAATAATGTTTTTTAAAAACAAATTACCAAATAATATCAATTTATTGAAAGTATATCAATCTTTTCAATAACTCAAATTGACACACAAACTAGAGTATTTTTTCAAAATTACCGAATGATACCAATGTCGTCCTATCTAGACACTGTTAGAGATTATACAAAAAAAGATAAATAATCCTTAATTTGGTGGGTTAATACATGGAAAATTTGAGTATTATTCTAAAATTACGGAGTGATATCAAAATCATAATATTTTGGAAACTATTGAAGATCATACAAGAAAAGTAAAAATTCCTTAAATTCGGTATTGAGTATTTTTTTAAAAAAATTACAAAATGATATCAATGTGTTAATATTTTAAACACGGTTGAAGATCATGCAAAAAAAAAGTAGAAAATTCTTAAATTCGGTTAGTTAATACACACGAGACTTGAGAAAATTTTCAGAATTATCGAATGATATAAATGTTAAAGATAACACAAAAAAATTAAAAAAATCATCAATTTTGTGGGTTAGTACACAAGAAAATAGAGCATTTTTCAGAAATTACGAAATAATATCAATGGTTTAGTATTTTTGACACCATTAGAGATGACACAAAAACATCAAAATATCATAATTTTGGTGCATTGATACACACCAATTTGGTGCGTAGAAAAATAGAGTATTTTTTCTAAATTACCAAATGTTATCAATATTTTATAGACCGTTAGAGATCGGACAAAAAAAACGTTACAAATGTATTAATTTGGTGGGTTAGTACACACGAAAAATGGAGTAATTTTCCTATATTACCAAATGATATCAATGCTTTAATATTTTGTACACTATTAGAAATTACAAAAAAAAATGTTTAAAAATCATCAATTTGGTGGGTTGTTACACACGAAAATAATGTTTTTTTCCAAAATTACCAAATAATATCAATTTATTAAAAGTATATCGATATTTTCAATAACTCAAATTGACACACGAAAAAAAAATATTTTTTAAAAATTACCGAAATGATACCAATGTCGTCCTACTCTAGACATTGTTAGAGATTATACCAAAAAAAAAAAATCGTTAACTTCGGTGAATTAATACATGTAAGATTTGAGTATTATACTAAAATTACAAAGTAATTTCAATACCTTAATATTTTGGACACTATTGAATATCATACAAGAAAAGTAAAAAGTCTTTAAACTCGGTATTTGAGTATTTTTTAAAAAATTAAAATATGATATTTGTGTCTTAATATTTTAGAAACAGTTGAATATCATGCAAATAAAAAGTCGAAAAATTCTTATATTCGGTGGGTTAATACACACGAGACTTGCGTAATTTTTCAGAATTATTGAGTGATATATATGTTAAAGATCACACAAAAAGCATCAAAAAATTTATCAATTTTGTAGGTTAGTACACAAGAAAATGGTGCATTTTTTCAGAAATTACCAAATGATACCAATGGTTTTGTATTTTGACACCATTAGAGATGACACAAAAACGCCAAAACATCATTAATTTGGTGCATTAATTCACACCAATTTGGTGCGTAGGAAAGTGAAGTATTTTTTATAAATTACCAAATGTTATCAATACTTTAATATTTTATACACTGTTAGAAATCGGACAAAAAAATGTTAAAAATGTATTAATTTGGTGGGTTAGTACTCATGAAAAATAAATTAATTTTCTATATTACCAAATGATATCAATGCTTTAAATTTTTGTACACTATTAGAAATTCGAAAAAATATTTAAAAATATTTTATACACCGTTAGAGATCGAAAAAAAAACGTTAAAAAGTATTAATTTGGTGGGTTAGTACACACAAAAAATAGAATAATTTTTCTATATTATCAAATGATATTAATGCTTTTATATTTTGTACACAATTAGAAATTTCAAAAAAAATAAAATTAAATCATCAATTTGGTGGGTTGTTACACACAAATATAATGCCTTTTTTCAAAATTACCAAATAATATCAATTTATTGAAAGTATATCAATCTTTTCAATAACTCAAATTGACACACGAAAGTAGAGTATTTGTTTCAAAATTACTGAATAATACCAATGTCATCCTACTCTAGACACTGTTAGAGATTATACAAAAATATAAAAGAACCTTGAATTTGGTGGGTTAATACATATAAGATTTTAGTATTATTCTAAATTTACGGAGTGATATCAATACCTGATTATTTTTGACACTATTGAATATCATACAAGAAAAGTAAGAAGTCCTTAAATTCGGTATTTGAGTATTTTTAAAAAATTACAAATTGATATCTATGTCTTAATATTTTAAACATGGTTGAATATCATGCATATAAAAAATAGAAAAATTCTTAAATTCGGTGGTTTAAGAATTATCGAATGATATAAATACTCAAGATCACATAAAAAAATAAAAAGAAAAATAAATCATCAATTTTGTGGGTTAGTACACAAGAAAATAGAGCATTTTTTTTCAGAAATTACGAAATGATATCAATGGTTTAGTATTTTGACACCATTAGAGATGACACAAAAACATCAAAATATCATAAATTTGGTGCATTGATATACACCAATTTGGTGCGTAGAAAAATAAAGTATTTTTTCTAAATTACCAAATATTATCAATATTTTAATATTTTATATACCGTTAGAGATCGGACAAAAAAAACGTTACAAATGTATTAATTTGGTGGGTTAGTACACACGAAAAATGGAGTAATTTTCCTATATTACCAAATGATATCAATGCTTTAACATTTTGTACCCTATTAGAAATTACAAAAAAATATTTAAAAATCATCAATTTGGTGGGTTGTTACACACGAAAATAATGTTTTTTTCCAAAATTACCAAATAATATCAATTTATTAAAAGTATATCAACCTTTTCAATAACTCAAATTGACACACGAAACAAAAGTATTTTTTCAAAATTACAGAATCATACCAGTGTCGTCCTACTCTAGACACTTTTAGAGATTATACAAAAAAATATAAAAAAAATATTTAAACTCGGTGGATTAATACATGTAAAATTTAAGTAATATTCTAAAATTATGTAGTGATATCAATACCTTAATATTTTGGATACTATTGAAGATCATACAAGAAAAATAAAAAGTCCTTAAATTCGGTATTTGAGTATTTTTAAAAAAATTACAAAATGATATCAATGTCTTAATATTTCAAACACAGTTGAAGATCATGCAAAAAAAAGTAGAAAAATTCTTAAAGTCGGTGGGTTAATACACACGAGACTTGAGTAATTTTTCAGAATGATCAAATGATATAAATGTTAAATATCACACCAAAAACGTGAAAAATCATCTATTTTGTGGGTTAGTACACAAGAAAATGGAGCATTTTTCAGAAATTACCGAATGATATCAATGGTTTACTGTTTTGACACCATTAGAGATGACACAAAAACGTCAAAATATCATCAATTTGGTGCATTGATACACACCAATTTGGTGCGTAGAAAAATAAAGTGTTTTTTCTAAATTACCAAATGTTATCAATATTTTAATATTTTATACACCGTTAGAGATCGGACAAAAAAAAACGTTACAAATGTATTAATTTGGTGGGTTAGTACACAAGAAAATGGAGTAATTTTCCTATATTACCAAATGATATCAATGCTCTAATATTTTGTACACAATTAGAAATTACAAAAAAAAGTTTTAAAATCATCAATTTGGTGGGTTGTTACACACAAAAATAATGTTTTTTTAAAAAAATTACCAAATAATATCAATTTATTGAAAGTATATCAATCTTTTCAATAACTCAAATTGACACACAAACTAGAGTATTTTTCAAAATTACCAAATGATACCAATGTCGTCCTATCTATACACTGTTAGAGATTATACAAAAAAGGATAAATAATCCTTAAATTCGGTGGGTTAATACATGAAAAATTTGAGTATTATTCTAAAATTACGGAGTGATATCAAAATCATAATATTTTGGAAACTATTGAAGATCATACAAGAAAAGTAAAAAGTCCTTAAATTCGGTATTTGAGTATTTTTTTTTAAAAAATTACAAAATGATATCAATGTCTTAATATTTTAAACACGGTTGAAAATCATGCAAAAAAAAAGTAAACAATTCTTAAATTTGGTGGGTTTATACATACGAGACTTGAGTAATTTTTCAGAATTATAAAATGATATAAATGTTAAAAATCACACAAAAAGTATCAAAAAAATCATCAATTTTGTGGGTTAGTACACAAGAAAATGGAGCATTGTTTTCAGAAATTACCGAAGGATATCAATGGTTTAGTATTTTGACACCATTAGAGATGACACAAAAACATCAAAATATCATCAATTTGGTGCATTGATACACACCAATTTGGTGCGTAGGAAAATGGAATATTTTTTCTAAATTATCAAATGTTATCAATACTTTAATATTTTATACACCGTTAAAGATTGGAAAAAAAAACGTTAAGAATGTATTAATTTGGTGGGTTAGTACACACGAAAATGGAGTAATTTTCCTATCCTACTAAATGATATCAATGCTTTAATATTTTGTACACAATTAGAAATTGCAAAAAATATGTTTAAAAATCATCAATTTGGTGGGTTGTTACACACGAAAGTAATGCTTTTTTTTCAAAATTACCAAATAATATCAATTTATTGAAAGTATATCAATCTTTTCAATAACTCAAATTGACACATGAAACTAGAGTATTTTTTCAAACTTACCGAAATGATACCAATGTCGTCCTACTCTAGACACTGTTAGAGATTATACCAAAAACAAAAATCCTTAAATACGGTGGATTAATACATGTAAGATTTGAGTATTATACTAAAATTACTAATTAATTTCAATACCTTAATATTTTTGACATTATTGAATATCATACAAGAAAAGTAAAAAGTACTTAAATTCGGTATTTGAGTATTTTTAAGAAAATTACAAAATGATATATATGTATTAATATTTTTAAAACAGTTGAATATCATGCAAATAAAAAGTAGAAAAATTCTTAAATTCGGTGGGTTAATACACACGAGACTTGAGTAATTTTTCAGAATTATCGAATGATATATATGTTAAAGATCACACAAAAAACATCAAAAAAATCATCAATTTTGTAGGTTAGTACACATGAATGGTGCATTTTTTCATAAATTACCAAATGATACAAATGGTTTAGTATCTTGTTACCATTAGAGATAACACAAAAACGCCAAAACATCATCAATTTGGTTCATTGATTTACACCAATTTGGTGCATAGGAAAGTTAAGTATTTTTTCTAAATTACCAAATGTTATCAATACATTAATATTTTATACACCGTTAGAAATCGGACAAAAAAATGTTAAAAATGTATTAATTTGGTAGTACTCATGAAAAATAAATTAATTTTCTATATTACCAAATGATATCAATGCTTTAAATTTTTGTACACTATTATAAATTCGAAAAAATGTTTAAAAATGTTTTATACACCATTAGAGATCGGAAAAAAACCGTTAAAAAGTATTAATTTGGTGGGTTAGTACACACAAAAATAGAATACTTTTTCTATATTATCAAATGATATCAATGCTTTTATATTTTGTACACAATTACAAATTTCATTAAAAAAAACAAAATCATCAATTTGGTGGGTTGTTACACACGAGAATAATGCCTTTTTCAAAATTACAAAATAATATCAATTTATTGAAAGTATATCAATCTTTTCAATAACTCAAATTGACACACGAAACTAGAGTATTTTTTCAAAATTACTGAATAATATCAATGTCGTCCTACTCTAGACACTGTTAGAGATTATACCAAAAAGATAAAAGAACCTTGAATTTGGTGGGTTAATACATATAAGATTTTAGTATTATTCTAAATTTACGGAGTGATATCAATACCTTAATATTTTTTACACTTTTGAATATCATACAAGAAAAGTAAAAAGTCCTTAAATTCGGTATCTGAGTATTTTTTAAAAAATTACAAATTGATATCTGTGTCTTAATATTTTAAACACGGTTGAATATCATGCAAATAAAAAGTAGAAAAATTCTTAAATTCGGTGGGATAAGAATTATCGAATGATATAAATACTAAAGATCACACAAACAAATTTAAAAAAATTATCAATTTTGTAGGTTAGTACACAAGAAAATAGAGCATTTTTCAGAAATTACGAAATGATATCAATGGTTTAGTATTTTGACACCATTAGAGATGACACAAAAACGTCAAAATATCATCAATTTGGTGCATTGATACACACAAATTTGGTACGTAGAAAAATAAAGTATTTTTCTAAATTACCAAATGGTATCAATATTTTAATATTTTATACACCGTTAGAGATCAGACAAAAAAAACGTTACAAATGTATTAATTTGGTGGGTTAGTACACACGAAAAATGGAGTAATTTTCCTATATTACCAAATGATATCAATGCTTTAATATTTTGTACACTATTAGAAATTACAAAAAAAATGTTTAAAAATCATCAATTTGGTGGGTTGTTACACACGAAAATAATGTTTTTTTCAAATTACCAAATAATATCAATTTATTAAAAGTATATCAATCTTTTCAATAACTCAAATTGACACACGAAACAAAAATATTTTTTCAAAATTACTGAATCACACCAATGTCGTCCTACTCTAGATACTGTTAGAGATTATACAAAAAAATATATAAAAATCTTTAAATTTGGTGGGCTAATACATGTAAAATTTAAGTATTATTCTAAAATTATGTAGTGATATCAATACCTTAATATTTTGGATACTATTAAAGATCATACAAGAAAAGTCAAAAGTCCTTAAATTAGGTATTTGAGTATTTTTTAAAAAATTACAAAATGATATCAATGTCTTAATATTTTAAACATAGTTGAAGATCATGCAAAAAAAAGAAGAAAAAATCTTAAATTTGGTGGGTTAATACACACGAGACTTGAGTAATTTTTCAGAATTATCAAATGATATAAATGTTAAATATCACACAAAAAACGTGAAAAATCATCTATTTTGTGGGTTAGTACACAAGAAAATGGAGCATTTTTCAGAAATTACGAAATGATATCAATGGTTTACTGTTTTGACACCATTAGAGATGACACAAAAACGTCAAAATATCAGTTTGGTGCATTGATACACACCAATTTGGTGCGTATAAAAATGTTGTATTTTCCTAAATTAAAAATGTTATCAATTCTTTAATATTGTATACACCGTTAGAGATGGAACAAAAAAACGTTAAAAATGTATTAATTTGGTGTGTTAGTACAAACCAAAAGTGGATTAATTTTCGTATATTACCAAATGATATCAATTGTACACAATTAGAAATTACAAAAAAATGTTTAAAAATCATCAATTTGGTTGTTACACACGAAAATAATGTTTTTTAAAAAAATTACCAAATAATATCAACTTATTGAAAGTATATCAATCTTTTCAATAACTCAAATTGACACACAAACTAGAGTATTTTTTCAAAATTACAGAATAATACCAATGTCGTCCTACTCTAGACACTGTTAGAGATTATACAGAAAAAGATAAAAAAAATCCTTAAATTCGGTGGGTTAATACATGTAAGATTTGAGTGTTATTCTAAAATTACGGAGTGATATCAATACCTTAATATTTTGGACACTATTGAATATCATACAAGAAAAGTAAAAAGTCCTTAAATTCGGTATTTGAGTATTTTAAAAAAAATTAAAAAATGATATCTATGTCTTAATATTTAAAACATGGTTGAAAATCATGCAAAAAAAAAGTAGAAAATTTCTTAAATTCGGTGGATTAATACACATGAGACTTGAGAAATTTTTCAGAATTATCGAATGATAAAAATTTTAAAAATTACATAAAAACGTCAAAAAAATCATCAATTTTGTGGGTTAGTACACAAGAAAATGGAGCATTGTTTTCAGAAATTACCAAATGATATCAATAGTTTAGTATTTTCACCACCATTAGAGATCACACAAAAACGTCAAAATATCATCAATTTGGTGCATTGATACACACCAATTTGGTGCGTATGAAAATGGAGTATTTTTTCTAAATTACCAAATGTTATCAATACTTTAATATTTTATACACCGTTAGAGATCGGACAAAAAAACATTAAAAATCAATAACACATGAAAATTGAGTAATTTTCCTATACTACGAAATAATATCAATGTTTTAATATTTTGTCACCTATTTGAAATTACAAAAAAATGTTTTAAAATCATTAATTTGGTGGGTTATTACACACGAAAATAAAGCTTTTTTCAAAATTACCAAATAATATCATTTTATTGAAATTATATCAATCTTTTCAATAACTCAAATTGACACACGAAACTAGAGTATTTTTCAAAATTACTGAATGATACCAATCTCGTCCTATCAAGACACTGTTAGAGATTATACAAAAAATGATAAATAATCCTTAAATTCGGTGGGTTAATACATGGAAAGTTTGAGTATTTTTCTGAAATTACGGAGTGATATCAAAATCTTAATATTTTGGACACTATTGAAGATCATACAAGAAAAGTAAAATGTCCTTAAATTCGGTATTTGAGTATTTTTTTAAAAAAATACAAAATGATATCAATGTCTTAATATTTTAAACACGATTGAAGATCATGCAAAGAAAAAGTAAACAATTCTTAAATTTGGTGGGTTTATACATACGAGACTTGAGTAATTTTTCAGAACTATCAAATGATATAAGTGTTAAAAATCACACAAAAAATGTCAAAAAAATCATCAATTTTGTAGGTTAGTACACAAGAAAATGGAGCATTGTTTTCAGAAATTACCAAATGATATCAATAGTTTAATATTAGAGATGACACAAAAACGTCAAAATATTATCAATTTGGTGCATTGATACACACCAATTTGGTGCGTAGGAAAATGGAGTATTTTTTCTAAATTACCAAAGTTATTAATACTTTAATATTTTATACACCGTTAAAGATCAGACAAAAAAACGTTAAAAATGTATTAATTTGGTGGGTTAGTACACACAAATATTGGAGTAATTTTCCTATATTACCAAATGATATCAATACTTTAATATTTTGTACACTATTAGAAATTACAAAATGTTTTAAAATTATCAATTTGATGGATTATTACTCACGAAAATAAAGCGTTCTTTCAAAATTACCAAATAATATCAATTTTTTGAAAGTATATCAATCTTTTCAATAACTCAAATTGACACACGAAACTAGAGTAATTTTTCAAAATTACCGAAAGATACCAATGTCGTCCTACTTTAACACTGTTAGAGATTATACAAAAAAAGATTAAAAACATTCTTAAATTCAGTGGGTTAATCTATGTAAAATCTGTGTATAATTCTAAAATTACGGAGTGATATCAATACATTAATATTTTGGACACTATTGAAGATCATACAAGAAAAGTAAAAGGTCCTTCAATTCGGTATTTGAGTATTTTTTAAAAAATTACAAAATGATATCAATGTCTAAATATTTTAAATACGGTTGAAGATCATGCAAAAAAAATTCTTAAATTCGGTGGGTTAATACACACGAGACTTGAGTAATTTTCCAGAATTATCGAATGATATAAATGTTAAAGATCACACAAAAAACGTTAAAAAAAAAATCATCATTTTTGTGGGTTAGTACATAAGAAAATGGAGCATTTTTTCAGAAATTATCAAACGATATCAATGGTTTAGTATTTTGACACCATTTGAGATCACACAAAAAGGTCAAAATATCATCAATTAGGTGCATTGATACACACCAATTTTGTGCGTAGGAAACTGAGTAGTTTTTCTAAATTACAAAATGTTATCAATACTTTAATATTTTGTACACCTTTAGAGATAAGACAAAAAACATTAAAAATATATTAATTTAGTGGGTTAGTAGACACGAAAAGTGGAATAATTTTTATATATTACCAAATGATATCAATGTTTTAATATTTTGTACACTATGAGAAATTACAAAAAAATGTTTAAAAATCATCAATTTGGTGGTTATTACACACGAAATAAAGCTATTTTTAAAAAAACAATTACCAAATAATATCAATTTATTGGAATTATATCAATCTTTTCAATAACTCAAATTTACACACGAAACTAGAGTATTTTTTCAAAATTACCGAATGATACCAATGTCGTCCTACTCTACACACTGTTAGAGATTATACAAAAAAAGATTTAAAAAATCCTAAAATTCGGTGGGTTAATACATGTAAAATTTGAGTATTATTCTTAAATTACGGACCGATATCAGTACCTTAATATTTTGGACACTATTGAAGATCATACAAGAAAAGTAAAAAGTCCTTAAATTGAGAATTTGAGTATTTTTAAAAAAATTATAAAATGATATCAATGTGTTAATATTTTAAACAAGGTTGAAGATCATGCAAAAAAAGTAGAAAATTTCTTAAATTCGGTGGGTTAATACACACGAGACTTGAGAAATTTTTCAGAATTATCGAATGATATAAATGTTAAAGATCACACAAAAAACGTTAAAAAATCATAAATTTTGTGGGTTAGGACACAAGAAAATAGAGGATTTTTTCAGAAATTCCCAAAATGATATCAATGGTTAAGTATTTTTTTATACCATTAGAGATCACACAAAAAGGTCAAAATCTCATCAATTTGGTGCATTGATACACACCAATTTGGTGAGTAGGAAAATAGAGTATTTTTTCTAAATTATCAAATGTTATCAATACTTTAACATTTTATACACCGTTAGAGATCGTACAAAAAAAACGTTAAAAATATGTTAATTTGGTGGGTTAGTACACACGAAAAATGGAGTAACTTTTCTATATTACCAAATGACATCAATGCTGTAATATTTTGTACACTATTAGAAATTACAAAAAAAAAGTTTTAAAATCATCAATTTGGTGGGTTATTACACACGAAAAATAAGTTTTTTTCAAAATTACCAAATAATATCAATTTCTTGAAAGTATATCAACCTTTTCAATAACTCAAATTGACATGCGAAACTACAGTATTTTTTCAAAATTACCGAATGATACCAATGTCGTCCTATTTTAGACACTGTTAGAGATTATACAAAAAAGTATATATAGGGTTCAGGACGAATTTTAGGTCTAAGAAATTAGCATAAAAAATTAGGGAAAAATCTTGGTCTTGAAATTTATGGAAAGTGGCTGAATATTCGTAAGGTGTCGATCGACACTTCCGTCTGGTTTTTCCATTTCTCTTCGTTTTCTTTTCCGCCTCTCCAAGCTTTTTACTCCATAAATCTTGTAGATCCTTCGAAAGCTCCAAAACTCGTTCATTCACCTAAAATGACTTTTTTGAACTCTGATAATAATAATATAGATTTTAAAATAAATATAAGTATAAGTTTATCATGATAAAAAGGGTAAAATATAAGATATAACAATAATATTTAATTTTGACATAATCCTGCATCGTCAAAATGCATTAGTAGGAGAACATTTAATTACTTGTTTATTCTTTTTATACATAGTCAAATATGTATACCTTCTGTTACATATTTTTTCACTCCAAAATAGAAGACGTCATTCATATGTAATAAAAAAATTATAAATAGTATATTTTATTTGTCAATATTACCATATTCTACCCAATTATTTCATTTTAATCAAAAAAAACACTAAAGTTATAATGTCATTATACTAAATATTATTTTTAGTTACATGAATATGTGTGTAAAAGGTGCTGGAATCTATTCTCATCATACGAATAGTGGTAAATAAAGATAATAGATTCTTTTTGTCTTTTAAAAAAATAAAATAATATATTCTCTCCACTTAATAAAAAGATCCGTTCTTTCCCGAAATGGAAAAAAGAAAAAGATTCTCCAAAAACACTTAAAGCCGAACGTACGGCCATTTTCTCCGTTCCAAATATATATTCGAATTGCAACTCACTTTAATACAAAAGTGTCACTCAAGTACAAAGACAACTCACTCGACTATTCGTTTTACCTTCCCTTTCTTTTTTTGTCTAAAAAAAATAATATTCTTCACAAGGAAAAGAGTCTGATTTTACTTGTTCTCAAAATGTATTGGCAATAAAAACGGTGGCAAATGAAAGAATTTGAAGAGACAAGAGAATGTCTGATTATTAATGAAGTGTTTCCTAGCATGACTCTGAAACAAGGAACTAGGGTGCCTATTGGTAAAGACTTTTTTATGGACTTTTGTTGTAGTCTTTTACTATATAAAGATTATAGATATAGAAAATTTGGCTGTAAGAATTGTGACAAAAAATAAGTTTATAAAAACGCCTTTTACAAAGTAAGGAAAAACAATGAAGAAAATTTTTAACAGTGACTTTTATAGCTTTTAGAACTTTTGCAAAATTCTAAAAGTCCCATAGGAGAGAAAAAAAAGCTGCAAGGATTGTGAGACCTAAAAAAGTTCTCATAGTTCATGCACCAATCACCTCCTAGACCTTTTCATTTTGACGAGTTGTGATGTATATGACTTTGAAAATAATCACTCTAATAAAGAAAATAGACCCAAAAAAATCTAACTAATTATCCAAGAAGAAGAGAAATATGTTGAAATGTAAGACTTTGAAAAGGAAAATTTGGCAAGAAACAAGAGACTGTCTGATTATTCTGAATCATCTAAATCTTACAGCGTTGAGTATCAAAGAACTGGACCACCTTGTGGAGAGCAACTGTGTAGTTGTACATCGGCGGTGGAGGAAGTTGCTTGTGGTGGTGATGGCTGCGTCAAGATCTCGTCGTGAAGATGGAGACGGTGATGGCCACCAAGACGAGAATGCAGAGGAAAAGACGGCGGACATTGACCAAAAACTTAGATGAAGTACTTAACGGGAAGAAAATAAATATAAATACAATGATCATTCTATGAATACTGATCAAGTTAAGTGACCATTGGATTAATTAATGTTAAGATTAAGGTTTTTGTTACGATGTAAAATCAAATACTAAGATCACTTTGCAAAGATTTCATTTTGAACAAGTAATAACAATTGGACTTTGTGGTACTTTTCATTTTGTTGCATTTTTCAATATAGTTAATAATTAAACATCATCTATTAACTACATATATAATATATATATTTTTGTTACTTTTTTTTTGCTTATGTTTTGCTTATTTTTTTCTTATGTTTTGCTTATTTTTATCTTATCTTTTCTTTTTGTTTTTCTCAACTGTATTCATGTTTACAGTAAATATAATATATTGATAGAATTGTAATTAAATGCTAACTGAAAAATCATGAACCTTAATCTAGTTTTTTAAATATAATATAACTATATATGTTTTATAGATTTATATCATTGTAATGTCATATATATTTATATATATATATATATATATATAATTGATCAAATCAAAATTTATAAATTTGATCAAATCATGATTACTTTAATTAAAATTGAGAAATCATATGTCTCCAGCTCCGGGAGATTTCTTCTAAATCCGCCGGCTGTTGATCAATTTCGCAGTATCTTCTTTTGTAAGAAGTTGAAATTTGTTGAAAAAGTTTAATTTTGACATTTGTGTTTCAAAATATGTTGAAATTCGTTTATTGTATAGGCGGTAAAAAAAAAAAAAAAAAAGGAATCTAACAGAAAAAGGAATCGTTTTTACTCATGCATGCGTATTGCGTAATGAGTCAGTTTCATGTTTTCGATTAAGTAGTGTATATACTTCACAAATATGCTTCTAATTATCTAAATAATGAATGGGTGGTTGTAAGTGGTGGTGCAGAGAAAATCATAGCTATTTTATTAAATATTGAGGTAGTTTTTCATTCATTCATTATTAAAAAATATTGAGGTAGTTTTTCATTCATGAAGTTAAGTGACCATTGGATTAATTAATGTTAAGATTAAGGTTTTTGTTACAGTGTAAAATCAAATACTAAGATCACTTTGCAAAAATTTCATTTTGAACAAGTAATAACAATTGGACCTTTGTACTTTTCATTTTGTTGCATTTTCAATATAGTTAATAATTAAACATCATCTTTTAATAATATATATATTTGTTACTTTTTTTTGCTTATGTTTTGCTTATTTTTTTCTTATGTTTTGCTTATTTTTTATCTTATCTTTTCTTTTTGTTTTCCTCAATTGTATTCATGTTTACAGTAAATGTAATGTATTGATAGAATTGTAATTAAATGCTAACTGAAAAATCATGAACCTTAATCTAGTTTTTAAAAATATATAATATAACTATATATGTTTTATTGATTTACTATCATTGTAATGTTAGACATATATATAAAATGGATAGAAACAAAATTTATGAACTTGATCAAATCATGGTTACTTTAATTAAAATTGAGAAATCATGTGTCTCCAGCACTGGTGGATCTTTTAAACACCTCGCCAAGTTTTCTCGAGCTTTCTTCAATCTCAAACGACCTCATTGCAAGAGTTTGGTTTTGAAAGAGTTCTTGAAAGATGTTTAGATGTGTTCGTCGATTCGTTTATATAGGCGAAATGGAGAACAAATTAAGTGGATTTTGGACTAGGAGCGATGCATGCATCATGGAAAGTAACAAACAAATATGCATCATGGTTGCATGGTTAATAACTTAATATATATGACTATAAAAAAATATAAGATAATAATAACTATAAATATGGTTGTATGGTTAATAAACAAAATGTGATTTTTTAAGTTTATATGAATACTTAATATGTAATATTTAATTTCAAATTACAATCTGCATATCAGAAGAACTAAAGTCCTGTTTTTGTAGCGTTTGTGTAGCATCTATTCTTTTAAAATGGTACGAGGGGTGAAAAAAAGGAGAAAAATGGAATAAAACACTCTCTGTTTGCTTTTATCTTTATACGTAGTGTAGTTAAGCTTTAGAATATATTAATCTACCTGAAATAAACAATCAATATATGTGATATAATTCTATATGTTATTACTTAATTATTGATTCAAAATTTCTCGGATTTCAAAGTGTGAAATTTTATAGAACCTTTGATTTAAGATATTATTGCACATAGATATAACTTAATTATTCAAATTTATAGATTTTTGTCAATTGGACATTTTCAATATATTCAAAAAAATATTCAGTTTCATAATAATATTTAATTTTGACATAATCTTGCATAGTCAAAATGCATTATAGTAGGAGAACATTTAATTACTTTTTTATTCTTTTTATACATAGTCAAATATGTATCCCTTCTGTTACATATTTTTTCACTCCAAAATAGAAGACGTCATTCCTATGCAATTAAAAAATTATAAATTGTATATTTTATTTGTCAATATTACCAATATCATTATACTAAATATTATTTTTAGTTACATGAATATGTGTGTAAAAGGTGCTGGAATCTATTCTCATCATACGAATAGTGGTAAATAAAGATAATAGATTCTTTTGTCTTTTAAAAAAATAAAATAATATATTCTCTCCACTTAATAAAAAGATCCGTTCTTTCCCGCCATAAGAAGAAATAAAACGTACGGCCATTAAGTGGAGAAATAGAAATAAAATAATATATTCTCGCCATAAGAAGAAATAAAACGTACGGCCATTTTCTCCATTCCTAATATATATTCGAATTGCAACTCACTTTAATACAAAAGTGTCACTCCAGTACAAAGACAACTCACTCTACTATTCGTTTTACCTTCTCTCTTTTTNTTTTTTTTTTTTTTTTTTGTCTAAGAGAAAATAATATTCACTAACCAAGTTGACAATTGACGGAATAGACTTGATTTATTGTAAGATAGAAAATTAAACGAGAATTTGTAAATAAATAAAATAAAGAGAGAGATACAGCAGAAAAAGAGGAAGGAATGGAGTAGGCAAAGTGGGCAAAATACAAGAGCCCAACGTTTTTTTCTGAAATTTTCTCTTAACAAAAAGGCCCAAATTGGTGTTAAAAACATTTATACAATAAAAAGGCCCAAAATGAATTTCTTGCCTTGGGCTCCAGAAAAGTTAAGACGGGGTTGGGAACCCACTAGAATCCCTTACTCAACAGTCATACTCCACTAGAAAATTACCTTTGATGTGTTTATTAGCTCCTTTTCATCAAATCTCTTTATACTCTTATTCAAGTAGTAGTACCCTCATTTTTTATATACAGATTTATAATATAATTTTTTCTTACTATTCACTGTGTCATTTAAACAGTGTTACATAATACTATGTCAATATAATATTGTAGGAATATTATTTGCTACAATAATAGTAGATAATTCCTAAACTTATGGTAATTGCTATTACTAAACTCCCTATTAATATTAATTACTAAAATTCAGATAAACATAAAACCTGTTCATTGTTATATTAAAACTTTTAGTATAATTCCTAAATATTTAGATAATTCCCTAAACATAATACTAAAACTTTTAGTAATTATCTATTTAGAATATAACAGTGAAGAGGTGTTGCTATTCCCACCTGGCTCCTTTGAACTTTGGGTCTAATGGGTCTAAGAGAGTGTCCCAGTTCTTGGAACCTAAGAGCTCTTCCCATGATGTTGTTGTTGTAGCCATTAGAGAGGAATGGTCTAGTATAGTGAGAAGAAGAATAGTAAGAGACTCTTGAAAATATAATAATAAAAGTGTTATGTTTTATTTTAAGTGGTTGTGATGATTATGTGATATAAATGTGACCCATTTTAGTGATGGATGTAGGAATATTATTTGACATATAGTATCACAAACTTCCATATCATTCTCAACCATACAAAAGTAAAGAGTAATAATGCAATCCAATCAATAGAGGAAAGAAAAGAAACTTTATTTGTTTGGTTCTAATCAAATTCTGCGACGGGCATGTCTTCATCGTCGGGAGTGGTCATGACCCAGTCACATTCTCGGTCTTGACCATGCCTTTGTTTTTCTCGACCCACCAAAACACTTGGGAACTAGACATTCCTCTTTTAGTAGTGCACATGATTTGTTAACCAAGGCTATATTTCGGTTCACTTTCATCTTGAATTTCGCATTCTTTCCGGGCCATCCAGCTAGTACATGTAACATTGCCTACACCCACCCAAAAACCATAACCATTATCACCGAATCTCGATATCATTAACATTTTGAGCCTTGATTGTTCAAATGCCAAATTTTTATGTTTGTGAATAAACTACCAAAAGTTTCAAATTCAATTTTTTTCCATTTTATGTATAAAATGTTATCCCAAAATGTAAATGCAAATGAAATATTTGCATCATATGCATTTACTCTCTATAATAATATTATATACAAAAAAATTTGAAAATACAATATCATGTATGAATTCAGATAAGGTTGTGTTTTCAGTTTTTTGTATAGACTATTAAATAGAAAGTAAAAGCAAGTGAATGCGTTCTGAAAAAATATGTATATGTATATGAAAATGAAAATTAATTGTTTTGGATATAAAATCGACTTGTTCATACATCAATATCAAATGAACAATAAACAATATATATAGTTTGTTAGCAAAATGGTACACTACATTGAGCTATCCAATCATAATAAGATCTTGCTTCTATAATCATGTGGCCCATATCTAGAAACGTTTTGTGATCTTGGTGTTCCGTAGGGGCTTATTATGAATACATACATCTCAAGTTTAACAAAACATAATTTGGAATTAAAGATTTATACATGATAAAATCATGTGTATGCGAAAAATTCTAAGAGTCGGCTATATAATTTGGCCAAACACAAATTTATAATATTATCTTACTAATTCCTCATAATTATTTACTGTAATTAATCATTTTATATTTAATAAAATATAAAAATTAAAAATATAGTCCGCACAAAATACGGACCAGTAATCTAGTTATGCGAAATCAACATGAACAGTAATGTCCAAAAACATAAATTAAAATAATTAAGAACCGATTCTTATATAAATGATTAAAATAATTAAGAACATAAATTATACTCCGAAATTTATTACCACTAATCCAAAATCGAATGTTCCTCCCCTCTCAGAGAGATTGCAAATTAAACCAAAGTCTTCTCCTTTTGAGGCATCAACTTGCTGATGGGACCACACCACCTCAAAAAAATATCCATCGCCTATAAGATGATTAGGTCTTCCCACTACTACGTACTTCTTAAGCAAAACTCATACAAAGTACTTTTTTTTTTGCAAATTTATCAACTCATACAAAGTACTTGAGAAATGGCTAGTATAATTTGGTGTAACATTTTAATTTTCTCATTGCTTGCTTTGTTTCTTGCTAACTACGCTTTCGTTATTAAGGTCTCCAACCACGTCCCAGATAATTTCAAGCACCAGCCTTCTCGGACCGGTTATCATCATTTCCGGTCTCCCAAAAATGGGATGAACGGTAGTATTTAAACTTTGTGCACACTGCTGCTATTATTTTCCATTCTATGTACTTTGTGTACATTAATATCCTCACTTTTCGATTATGTTTCTTATTTTTTCTTTGTATGCATATTGATTTAACATTTTTATTATTATTAACAAACAGATCGAGTGTATCCTAACGGTGACACATGCTTCGGTCTTGGTCTTGGTCCGTGTGATGGGAGGAGAATCAGTTGCGATAAATTCTACGAACACCATCAATATCCGGCTGGAAAATGTAAAGATAATGAAGGATGTTGTTGTTCTTAAAGATAATATGAAATAATTTTATAACATGTATTGTTACTTTCAAGATGTAATAGTTCTCAAAAGTTTTGAATATTGATAAAGACAATATAGAACATAATATATATACTTGATCAAATAGATATTACTTTAGTAAAAACTGAGAAATCATGTGTTTCATTTTGAAATTAATTTGAACCACATTGATAAGGCTGAAAACTTTGGTAAAGATAAATTCATTGACTACCTATCAATGTAGTATAGCTAAGGGTCGAATCCACAAATCCCAAAATTTACACCATAGTCTAATAAATTATTTAACTTAGCTAACATAATACAAGGACTGAAAGGGAAGCTCAAAACTGATTTATGGATCTAATTTTCGTCCATGATGAGAGAATTGAGGAGTGATGGGAGCAAATCACGTGATTGACAACTTTCCAAGTTTGACATGTTGATGGAAATACATATATTCAGTAAAACAGTCATATCTTCTTAACCGCTAATCAGAATGACTTGAAACAACCGCCAAAATGAAGCTAACTCAATTTTCTATGTCATGTCAAAATTTGAGATTTAAATTACTATGAGAAGGCTTTCGTATGACACGATCTTTAAGGAATTTCATACTGGTTCTGCATTGTCATTTCACTTGTTTGCCTCATTTTTCCTCAAATCTTCATTCCCAAGTTTCAAACCATACTTCAATGCATAAATCACCTGTTAAGACTCTAAATAAGCCAAAAGACTTGAAAAACAAAAGAAAATCAAGTGTTAAAAGATGTTAAAAAACGCAATATATCACACATTGCAATGTATTTTGAGAAATTCAAGGTCCCTTGTTTAAGTTAATTTGGGAAAAGTGATTTACGCCTTAAATATGTAGCATTATCAACGATTGGTTTTAGGCACTAGAAGAAATTTTTAATTTGCAAAAAAAAAAATATGACATTGGTATTGGATTAGAATACACAATGGAAGATCACATAATGTTAAAAAGTACTGTTTAGTAATAATATCTTTGTACACCTATGAGAAAAAGACAATGTAATAATGTGGAATAAGGAATGTTTGTTGATTTGCATTGATAAAAAAAAATATAGCACAGTCGAGTAAAATTTATATTTCTAAACCAAGATCGATCAGAGGATCCTGAGCCAATCATATGTCCTGAACATCCGTGTTAAGATTAGGCCATAGTCTTGTGTTGTTGTGTTTAATGCTCTTATTCTATATGTATGTGGACTCTTTAAAACCTATGATATTTGCTATTTTTACTCCTATGGTTTGTGGGATTTGTGTTTGGTTCGAAGGGTAAGGATGTAATTCTGTCTGTGGAGATTGTTGTTTAGACTAATCAGCAATTAGGAGATTCAGTTTTGTGATTTGGAAAATATATATAAAACATATATAGTTATATTATATATTTTTAAAAACTAAATTAAGGTTCATAATCTTTCAATTAACATTTTATTTTAATTACAGTTCTATCAATACATTGTATTTAATTTATTGTGAAAAATGGGAAAAATGAAAAGCAAAACATAAGATAATAATAAGCAAAACCTAAGAAAATAACAAGCAAAATATAAGAAAAATAGAAATTATATATGTAACTAAGAGATGATATTTTAATTACTAACTATAATGAAAAATGCAACAAGATGAGAAATACCAAATGGTCCAATTGTTATTACGTGTTCAAAATGAAAATTTTGCAACGTATTAGTATTTGATTGTACATTGTAACAAAAACATAATCTTAACATTAGTCTAATTTTCACTTGGCTTCGGTATTCATAAAATGATCACTGCAACTAGTGCGAGCTTTGATCTTGATTACTGAAACTTGATGCAAAATTAATCTTGCTTCTAACTCTTAAACTTTCTTTATTTTAATTTCTTTAATGCATGCATGTTACAATCATTAAAATGAGAAAGTAAATAGACAACAGTTTAACTTTAAATTTTGAATTTTACATATATATTAAACAGTCCATGGCTATAATGTAGTAATGAAAATACCCTACATCTTACATTTCAAGTGTTTTTAAAGTGATGCTCTATAAGAAACCGATATCACATAGAGAGTTCAGGCCGTAACATAGTCTCTTAACCCTGGCGAAGATTTTGTTTTTGTTTACCGGCTCAAGAGTTCCGTTACTTTTGAGCATTAACATTTTGGAAAAAAAAACAGGAGTAAAACGAGAGGATTTTGGCGTTAGAGAAAGTAGTTCTAACGTGTTAAGGCGTTAGAGAAAGTAGTTCGAGAGAGTAAAGAGGCTTAAAATAAAACAGAAAAATACTTATAGGGGCATCTCCAACCTAACACTAAATCCTACACCAAATCCTATTTTAGTGCAAAATCCTCTCCAACTCAACACTATATTGGACACTAAAATAGTGCAAACCACTTTTTCACTACATCTAGTGCAAAATTTTAGTGCTGAACTTTTTTTATTTATAAAAGATCTTATATGTTTCAAAATCTCTTATTATAAATTTTTAAGTAAATTTTAAATGTATAATGTAAACTTTTTTTACTTGATGGGTTTTTTTTTTTGCACTAAACATGTTGAACTTTTTTATTTATAAAAAATTCATCTATGTTTCAAAATCTTTTATTATATATTCTCAAGTAAATTTTAAATGTATAACGTTTATTAAAAAATGATTAATCAAGTGAATCATTACATTTCTTACATCCACACTATTTCAAAAATTTATATAATAAGGTTTTCATTGGTAATTAAAAATTAAAAGGCATATAACATTTTATATAATAGAAGATATAATGACATAAAATAATAATAAAAGATAAAAACAACAGAAAATAATGAAAGATAAAAAAAACAGAAAATAAATTAAAGCAAAACACCAACAATATGTTACACTTTTACTTTCCAATTATTTAAATTAATAATCCACATCAATCAATTAGATAAATTAAGTATTAGTGGA
>OVAP01001216.1:0-17274 GCA_900406295.1 Aurinia saxatilis | reverse complement strand
GCAAAGCAATGTCAAAAATGCATCTGTTTTGTTGGAATGTACAGTGTATATGGATATCTGCAATTGAAACCTGGAAAAACTTCTGGTCCGTCAAAACACTGAGACATGCAGCACCACCTCTTTCATAAGCTTGGGCAACCACGACCTGTAAGATAAGATGATAAGACGTTAGAAAAATGGTGATGTATAATGACAAAGGCTACAAAACTCTGAAAGAGCATCACGTAACGTACGGGGTCAAAATTGTGTCTTAGAATTCCTCTACTTGGAGAAGCCTTCTTAACCTCAGCAATCAAAGCAGGAAGCGCAGTTATTTGATGAGCCATCCTAAGGGCTCCAACAAAATCCCTGGTTGGAGGAGCTTCCTCTACAGCTTTCTTGAGGGCTTCGAGTGGGTATAGTTCCTTCATCTGAAAAGCCGAAAAAGGAGGTGAGTCAGTATAAGGTTTGAAAGAAAGAAGAGAATAGGAAGGGAGAAAGGCTTACACGGGAAACTTCTTGGTCTTTGTACCATGTAATCTCCTCCAAGATGTTAGTAGGAGAAAGAGCAGCGTCGTGGTGATGCAATCTCAACTCAAATGGTCCAGAATATCCGAAAGGGGCCTTGCTAGGTGGTTTTCTCCTGATCCTAATACCTTGGCTAATGGCTATTTCATTCTGATACATCTCTGCTTCCCATTCCTTGATTCCAAGAGCATTTTCCTTCATATCCATCTACAAAGCAATTTACAGTTTTCAGCAACAGTTCAATTTAGGAATAAGCAATAAGCAATAATAGTGGGTCGCACCTGCTGAGCCCGGATGGCGAAAAGTGGCCGAGACCTAGACCTGATACTCCTCTCCAAGGCGAACCCTCTGACGTTACACCGATACAAAGAAGGTGAAATCACTCTCTGCACCGGCACTAGTCCCTCCATTGGCGGACAAGATCGATCTAGCAAAAGCAGAACCAATACAACAAATGCTTATTACCTCATAACAACAATGAATCAGCCTGGTTTTTTAAACTGATACTGGGAGCAATAAAAGGGTACAAATCTATGAAATGCAATAAACTGAGATTTATACCTGCTCAACTTGTGTTCCCAGAAACTGTATGATACTAGCTAGAAGATCTTAAATCTCTTTAAGGGAAGTGAAAGAACAAGAACAACCTGGACAAGATCAATGTCTAATAATGAAAACTCCAAACAAGATTGTACAAGACAATACAATCACAAGAATCGAATTTGAGCTAAGCAATTCAATCAACAGAACAATTAAAAATCGAATTTTTCAATGCTACAGAGAGATGCGACCAAGCAATTCACCATGGGGAATTTCAATCCGACAAAAAACCAGATGGGCAGATTCCAAAAACGATCCAGAGACAGAGAGAAGCCATAAAAACGTAATAGTAGATCCGAAAGATGCGAACTTTCGTAAAAATTCGACAAACTCAAGACAAATTACAAAGAGAAAGACGATACTCACCTGGCTATGGCTTCTTTGATCACGAGTTCACGAGGAAGGAGCTAACGCGTAGAGAGAGCTGCGTTTGACAAGAATCATCAGAAGAAAAAAACAACAGCAATTTGAGCAAAACCCACGTATCCAGAACAATTAAGAAATCGAGTTTTTCAAGCGAGCAGCTAATTAGAGATAAATCAAGCAATTTCAATCCGACCAAAACCCAAAAATACGAAACTAAATCTAGAATAAATCAAATGGGCAGATTCCAGAGACAGAAAGATGCGAACTTTGGTAAAAATCCAACAAAACCCGAGAAAAATTACATAAAATCTAGAACCAAAACGGACCTGATTTCACGAATTGAAGAGGAAAGAGCCAACGTGTGACTCGAGGGAATTATAAAAATATGTTTGAAACTTTTTGGGTTGGTGGGGAAGATGAAGGGTATAGTCGTCAATATTCACTGATACCAAATCATGTATCGACCAGACCAGTCAATATGTGCAAGCTCCCCACTATTATCTTTTTTTTTTTTACTCTAAACGATGTTAAGAATTGAATAACATCTTACTTATCAAGAGTCAAGACGCATCTATAGTTGAAGATTTCAACATTAAAAAACGACAGGTTCACTCCTTTACACTTCATTTAGTACTAAACTGATATATAATATGTTCTCAATCCTTAGACTGTGAAGGTTTGGCCTTATATATATATATAATTCTTATAACATGTCGAATAGTTTGGATTATATATGTGAATTATCATGGAGGAGAACAAGATTTGTAAAGACGCCATCATGTCTCAGTAGAAGAAATGTTCATCCTTTTACTCGTTAGAGTGTGAAGAAATTTGCTTAAACCACTACCTTTAAATCTCATCATATCAACTTGAGGTTAAATTTTACCTCTCTCTCCATATTATAGGTTCTTTTGTTTGATTTTTTTGGTCTTCTTAAAAGATCATGGGTTTGTTTGAGTTAAACAAAAATCATGTCTTATATTCCCAGTGACACCCCTTTGTTGTTCTGTATCAGAAAATCTGTGTTTTACTTGTGTGGCTTTTGATTTTGAGGCTTATATATGTTAACTTGATACCAAACTAAACATGACGTTATGTCAATAAATGGAAAGATAAAAAGAACCTCTCTATGTGCACAATATGCCAGAAAAGTTGGTGCATCGTTTGTATAATGAGAAACCTTAAATACCTTTGACAAGACACGAGATCCGGACCAGGAGGAATTCCTGAAGAATCTCCGTCAGCAGCTAGACGACGACTGAACAAGGTAGCAAGCGACGGTATAGGATTATCTCCGCCCGATAGACCAGAGAGAGAGATTCTTCAAGTGCTCATGACTCAGCACATACTGGATCTTAGGTGATCCTCCAGTGTTTGCACGCTTCTTTTCCCCTATCTTAAGAGTAGAACTGGAACAAGTTTACAAAGAAGAAGAATAAGACAAGTAAAATACCAAACAGAAAACAAGTTTACAGAGAAAATTTCTTGTCGAGAAACGCTTGTTACTTGATAACAACAATGAATCAGCCTGGTTTTTTAAACTGATACTGTTAGCAATAAAGGGTACAAATCTAAGAAATGGAATAATATGAGCTGAGATTTATACCTGCTTAAGTTGTGTTCCCAGAAACTACTAGCTAGAAGATGTTAATGTCTTTAGGAAACTGAAAGAAAATGAACAAGATAATGACTAAGAATGAGAACTTCAAACAGAACAGTAAAAAGTCAATACAATCAAAAGAAAAAGAAGTTGATCTAGATTATTTTGGATTGTTTTTCTTGTATTTATTTTATGCTCAATTTTACTTTGATTCATAATAAAACATTCCTAATGTTCACCTTTTGTTTCAATTAGTACAAAGCATACATTTTTTAACAAAAAGACAACTCAAAAGGTTAAAAGTTTAGACATTTCACATTGAAGATGACAGGAGAAGAACTTTCCTTGTTCTACTGTCCTATTTGTCTATTCCTAGTTTAGAAGCAAAATATTCATAATGTTAACAGAGCGAATCCTAAAAACATTGTTATGAACTATTTCACACCTTGATTCCACCACTTGCCTCTGCATAATCATTTGTCTTCAGCTTTTTAAAAACCCTCTCTTCTACTTTGAGATCAGAATCAGCAATTCCTGCGGTAACATCATTGGTGTTCGTATTTGTTGCTTGTGGTGTTTTCTGGTTCTCGGTTGGTATCTTCTGGTTCTCGGTGGGTGTCTTCTGGTTCTCAGTTGCAACAAAACTTCCCAGGCAATTTCGACAGCGCACAGTCTTGTTAAGATAGTAAACTCTCACATATTCATATGGCGTACAGCATTTGTTGCACATCGTCCAAAAGGTACTGACTTTCGGAGTTGGCTTACTGCTTCTACCTCTACCATTTCGAGACCCACTAGAACCTGGCTCGTTTGGTGTTTTTTTCTGCTTGTTTGGTGATTGTTGCTCCGGGTTTGGTGGTTGTTTCTGCTGGTTTTGCGGTTGCTTCTGCTGGTTTGGTGGTTGCTTTGGTTGGTTTGGCGGTTGTTGCTGCTGGTTTTGAGGTTGCTTCTGCTGGTTTGGTGCTTGTTGCTGCTGGTTTGGTGGTGGTTGTCTCTGCTGGTTTGGTGGTTGGTTCTGCTGGTTTGGTGGTTGTTGCTGCAGGTCTGGTGGCTGCTTTGGCTGGTTTGGTGCTTGTTTCCGCTGGTGTGGTGGTTGTTTCTGCTTGTTTGCTGGTTGATTCTGCTGGTTTGGCTGTTGTTTTGGCTGGTTTGGTGCTTGTTTCGGCTTCCGAGGCTTTTTCTGTTTAACATCTTTCGATTTCCTCTTCTGGTCATAAGCAATTCTCTTAACCTTGTCAGATAATAGGGACCACGCTTCTAAAACAAGCTTAAAGGCATCTTCGGCGCCTTTGCACTTGTTCTTATCAGGATGAAGCAAAAGAGCAAGTCTCCTGTACTGTTTCTTTACTACATCTTCATCAGCCAATGGATCAACACCAAGTATCCCATACCAATCAGATTCTCCTCCACATATTTTGTTCCCCGCCATGATATAAACATCGATCATCATCGACACTTGTTTCAAACCTTCCAACATCGGATATAAATTCTGAGCCTTTTCAGCAAATTTCTTTGCCCCGTAGTAATCATTTTCTGCAACTTTCCTCTTGGCAATATCCATTGCCCTTACTGCTTCCTCTCTGTTGCATTCCATGCCTTTGTAGATTAGTGAATCCTGAATCCTTTAAACGATTTCACACCTGACAATTAAAAGAACAAAAGGAAAAAGGTTCACAACAAGTCAAGAGCAAAGAACAGAAGCAAAACCATAAATAAAAATCACTAAGTTAAAAGAACAAGTCTTTAGCTATAAGCTTCTGAATTTATTCTATCTTAGCCACCAAACACGAAAAATCACAACCAGTTTTGCAGCAAATGGGATGAATATAAACAGACAACCCCCATATAAGAAGAATCTCTCTGTAAAAAAACATCTAATCAGTGACGAACATCCTAATTTCAACAATGCAAACTAAATCAAAAGCCAAGGATATATACTGTATCTAAAGCCGCAAAAGCTACAGACAAATCACACTCTAAAGGAGCAAAAAGGATCACAAGAAGTCAAGAATATATAACAGAAGCAGAACCATAACTGAAAACTCCCAAGTTAAAAAGACCAAGTCTCTCTAGCTATAAGTTCCTAAAGTTACTACCAAAACCACAAAAGAATCACAGAAAGTCACAAACTAGCTTTGAACCAATTGGGATGAACAAAAAAACCATTGAAAGAATAATCTTTTGAAAGCCTCGTCTAAACAATGTAAAACCTTTATTTCCACAATGCAAATCACTAAATCAAAAGAACAAAGTCCTTAGCACAAGATTTCTGAAATTACTCTATCTAAAGCCCACATTACTAGTGTATCCAAAGCAAGTACTAACAGAGAGGATTACACAAAACCCATAAAAGAAGAATCTTGCCAGTAAGTAACATTTTAATTTCAACAATGCAAAATCACTTAAGCTTAAAGAACAAGTCTTTAACCCAGCTACACAAAACCCATAAAGAATCTTTGTGATTCACATGCAAAAGAAACAAAAATCATCTTACCAATAAGTAAAAATCAGATTTTGATGGAGACCCACTAATCTGTTTTGTCACTAAACATCAGAATGAGGCTGAGACAAGGATGATGATGATTCGATCAATTTTGTAAACCCTAGAGAAGAAGCGAGAAACGGAACCAGATGAAGAAAACGGAAACAAAACTTACATCAAAGAGGCACAAATTTGATAGCTTTAACATGATTAATTTCTATTTAGTGAAAATAGTTGGGGCAAAGGTAAAATATTTTGAGACTTGAAGGATGATAATGAAAATTATTAGTTATGTGGCCCTCTTTTTTCCCTCCCCTTCTTTCCCGCGCTTTTTTCACTTATTTCATTTTCTCATCCAATAGTTATTTGTTGAGGCCTAGTTTCGTTTCAATAAAATATGAACTACTAGAAAAATAGATACAATTTTGTGGATACAGTAAGAAAATATAACAACACAAGTGGATGATCTTCACTTGATACGGTTTGCTATTTCAGATTCTTGTAAGATATTAATACTTACTACTACTCAGAGACCAAATGTCGGACTGTTGTTGCGGCAATGCGCCGAAGAAACTCCCAAGAGTTACAACTCGGTTTCCTCTATACTCACATTCTACGTATAATTAATGGAAACCAAAAATAAAATACATCAGCAAGGCCTTGAGACAATGCATTGGACCATTGAGTGAAAGATTATAATTTATAGATGATATGCCTACCCGGATTCAACTCATGGAACAGGCCTTTTCATCGCATTAGCGACTTTATCTACTTCCGTTGCAAGTTTGAGGGATGACAACCAAAGAAAAAAAAAACACATTGCATGTGTCTCCAGTCTTTAGTTTTGAATCAGTATATTACAAGCATTCTTTTTTCTATTCATATGGGATTAATATCAAAACACAGAGTATGAAGCACAAAGAAATGGAGAACAAAATAAACAGAGATTAACGACAAACATCAAATATATAAATAAAACCTATAAAGATATTTCAAATCGATTCCTAACACCATGATCAATGTACTTTCAAGTGCGATCTAATTGAGATTCAAAATCAGTCTCCATATCACATATGTCTCCTTCAATCTTGTATATCTGCTTTGACAAGTCTCCTAGTTGCACTACTATCTTTGAATAAGCAAAAACAACTACCACAATTGTTTATCCATCTAAGGATTAATGAAACAACGAGGGAAAAAAACCTCAACCATAAGGTATATCTCCA
Source organism: Aurinia saxatilis (assembly GCA_900406295.1). Lineage (NCBI taxonomy): Eukaryota > Viridiplantae > Streptophyta > Magnoliopsida > Brassicales > Brassicaceae > Aurinia > Aurinia saxatilis. Next base: position 10,493 of record OVAP01001216.1, on the reverse strand, counting down.
GAGTAAGAATCTGGAAAAGAGAGATGAACCCAAACAAGGGAAACCACAATATCATAACATCAAGCCCAAACAAGGGAAACCTCAGCTTCAACGCCATACCAGAGGAAGAGATGACGGACCAGAACACACACAAGAAAATAGGAGAGGCCGGCATCGATGCCGAGGAAGCCACCGCACAACGGCCAAAAAGCCACAAAGAGAAAAGAGAGGCCCATATTACAAGCATTCTAAGGCATGTAACTACATATATGTTAACTTATTAGATATAAGAATTCAAGTAGTAATATTTTTATTTAATTATAGATGATAATTTGAAAACCACCACTAATCGTAAATTAATATTAAGCTACTTATTAAGTTAATAGTTATTATAACTTTATGTTTCAAATCTTATTCATAATGTATCAGAAGAATTCAACTAATATAAATAGAAGAACTTAAAATTATTTTTTTGTTTTTAAAATACAAATGGTTAATTAGTTGTCATGCAATAAACTAAGAAATAAAGTTGAATAAAAACTTAATGGTAAAAAAGGGTTGTATGTATTAATAAGATACAAACACGTGATAGTTTCTCAGAGTGGACACATGATAATTTCTCAGAGCTTGAGTTTTGTGGAGACCCTACTATATTATAAAAGACTTTACGTTTCATATCTTATTCATAACATTACTGAGGAATTCAACTAATATAAAATTGATTAGAAAAAAATGAATTGATATTTTTAATATACAAAATGATTAATTAGTTGTCATGAACTTATAAAAAAAAGTTGGATAAAACTTAATGATCAAAAAATAATTGTCAGTATTAGTAAGAGAATGACGCTAATCGAAACTTGAGTTTTATGGAGATTGTACTATGTTATATAAGATTGTATGGACGGATTTTAACATACATAGTGATCAAAGGATATATTGTCCTTATTCAACACAATGTAAACATAAATAATAGTAGTATACTTTGAGCTCACCCGACGAATCAGTTGCCAACAAAACGATCCTTAAAACAGTGAAGATGATGAACCATGAGATCGACACGATCTAACCATTTTCTGGACAAGCGGGTATCTATGCATAGGAATGTAAACGAGGCCAAGGTTGTTGAGATGTAGACTGCACCACAAGTCCAATAAAACCATGTCATGTTTATCACACCATCACTCTCTTCATATTTCTCCTTGATCTGCTTAGATGCACTTGGCTCCGAGACTCTTGTGGATCTGCAACTTTTATTGGTAGGAAGACCACAAAGATGAGCATTGCCTATGTAACTCTTTTCATCAAAGGTTACAAGATGGCTTTTGAAAGGTATTTCACCTGATAAATTGTTGCATGAGACATTGAATGATCCTACATTGTGGAGGTCGGCTAGCTGAAGAGGGATGCGTCCATTTAGCTTGTTGTTGGACAAATCAAGACTCTCCAAGTGTTCCAACTTTGAAAAGCTCTGTGGTATGGAGCCTGTGAGGCAATTTCTTGAGAAATTCAGTGATAAGATGTTCTGAAGGTTTCCGATCTCATCTGGAATCTCACCCGATAATTGATTGCTTGACAAATCCAACCCGTATAAAGAACGGCTAATATCACCTTGATATGTTTCATATATGCTTTTCATCATAAATTCAACTCCAGTTGTTGGCTTTGAGTGAAAAATATTCTCTCGATCGCCCAAGTTAAGCGCTGATGTATATTTCCAATTTGGCAAGAATGGACCATTTCCATAACGACCTGTACCAAATACATAGTATTCTTCTTCTGTCCCAAAAGACATGTTGCTAAAACATGATGGAATTACGCCTTTAAATCGATTGTGAGATAAATCCAGGAGATTAACTTTACTCAACTGGCATATTTCCTCGGGGATATGACTTTGTAAGCCATTATTTCCAAGAAGAAGAAGACGTAAAGAATAACCCTTGTCAATGGTGTTCGGAATTTTTCCAGAGAAGTTGTTTTTCCTCAAATCAAGCACCTCTAAGCCCTCAACCTCGAATATAGTGTCAGGAATCATGCCCATAAACTCATTGCTTTGTAGTCTTAACTCTGTGAGAGATGGAAAAACAAAATGCTTTGGTATGAAACCAGAGAAGTTATTATGTGAGAGGTCTATAACTAGAAGACTCTTTAGTTTTTGTAGTTGGTGAGGGAAAAGACCCTTCAACTGATTTCCTCTCATGTTGAGGTACTCAAGTCTTGACAATCTACCAATCCAAAGCGGAAGAGCACCGGAGATACTATTATTTGATAAGTCTAAAACATATATATACTTCGAGTTCAACAAACCTTTTTCGAGACTCCTATTAAAATTATTTCCACCAAGAGCTAGCCAAGATAAACCAGTTAAATTTGCATGCTCCGGAAATATTTCTCCTTCAAACTGGTTGTTGGAGAGATCTAGAAACCACAACGAGTAACAAGCACTTAAAAATGTTGTAGGCAGCTTCCCAGATAGATTATTAGATGACATGTCCAATGTGTCTAGACTTTTCATCCCGCCCATAGAAGACGGAATGACCCCTTGAAAATGATTTGAAGCAAATTTCATGTACCTCAAATTTGGAAAGACAATCCCTATGTTTTCTTGAACAGAATTAGATATTCTATTACTCGAGATATCAAAAACTTCCAAGCCATGAGTAGGCCTCGGTAGCCAAAGCTTAGTCAAGGAGTTGCTATTCAGTAAAAGTGTATGCAATCTTGAGTTATTTTGCACAAGCCAAGTCGGAAATGCTCCTGTCAAGTTGTTATTTGAGAGATCAACAACGCACAAGTCACGTTGATGAACAAGAAAGCCAGGAGTTGTGCTAGCGAAATTAAATTTTTGTAGCATTAGTATCTTCAGCTGAAACAGTGAAACCCACGAGCTCTCAGCTTGAGGTTGGATCATACCAACATTTGAAGACAATTTGAATACCGTAAGCCTTGTGTGATTTACCAATGAGTTGAACGAGAATGACCCGTTGAAATTATTTTGGAGAAGTGACAGATACTCAAGCGTTGATGGTAGACTAGACACAAATGAAGACACATCTCCATTCAATTGGTTTTGAGATAGTTCAAGAGTTCGAAGATGGGTTAGGTTACCCAGACAATAAGGCATACTTGTCAAAGCATTGTTGCTTAAGTCGAGCTCCCGAAGATTTAGCAGTTTACAAATCTCTAAGTAGCCTACAATTAGTCAAAATAAAAGTTGTTCTCACAACAACAACAAAAATTTATTAGAAGATGGGAAAATAATGAATGATTTTACCTTCCGGGATTAAAGACAATTGGTTCCCTCTAAGAATCAACACTTGTAAAGATGAAGGAAACATTAAACCTGAAATTGGAGAAGGGTAGCTAAATAAATAAAACTATTCTGCAAACCAAATAAAATTCAAGAATCCTTATCATAATGTCCATATGCTTTCACTACATATTTCACTAAGGGGTTACATTGGATGATGTTTTTAGAGTGCTTTTGTGTAATTTGACAAATTCAATGTTATTGAAACATGTATTTTTAAAACTCTTTTAAAAATCAGTGTTATTGGACTCGTGATTTTACCAAATACCATCAAATTTGGTGTATTAGAAATATTTTAATAATTTGATTTTAAGTGATTTTAAAGTGTTTTGGATGAGTTTCTTAGTTAAAAATGGAAACACTCAAATCACATGGTTTTGGGTGGAATTTGAGATGATTTCATTGAAAAAATTCAAAATTCATCAAAACTCTCAAAAACCTTATTAAACATCAAACCATCCCAAACTCTTGGTTGAATACACCATCCTAAACGACCTAATGGGTTAATAATAGAAATACGTATGATGTCAACTTTGCTTAGAGCAAGCAAGAATTTCTCTAAACCAGTATGTTATCATACGAGGTTTTGTTCTTCTCACCGTTACTAGCCTTGACGTTGTACATGCCATTGGAACTTAAATCCAATTCTTCCAACTCACTAAATTTGCTTAAACCTGCACCACCAGTACAGTGTCTACCATAATCATCCACTTTTTTGTTGTCTTATTTTTTTTGTTTTTATAGAAATATTGCAAAATTAATTAAACTTCTTAATATAATACGTACCTTGAACTGAAAACAAGTTGAATCTATTGTTACGTAAATCCAGCACTTTTAACTCTGTCATGTTTGCAAGTTCTGCCAAAAAAACTTTTGAGACATTAGATTATGGTTGTGAATGGTACGTCAACTGAATGGATGAATAGCGGAATAGCTGAATCATGAAACATCGGAATCACTGGAACGAGAAAACTTATAAACTGAAAAAACTGAACACGGAATTATGAAACAATTGAATAACAAAAAAACACGAATGGAAAATTTTGGCTAAATAATTGGTCAATGAAATAACTAATAAAAAACTTTATCAAATTTAAATAAGATATAATATATCCCTTACTAATTATTTGTGAAGCAAAATTATTAAAAAAAAAAGCTTAGGTGTCTTCTTCTGGTAAATAGTTAGTGTGATTTATGTTGAGTCATAGGTTACGTCAGTAAGCTTTGCTCTAAAATAGGAAATAAAAAATTATGTCTCTTCACAATTAGGGTTCATGTGTAGACAAAAGTAATATCTCTGAAAATCCATATTTTTGTCAAACTCTCTAGATTCAAAGATTTGCATCCAATACATCCCATTTCTAAATTCTATGGACAATTTCGAATCATTTTCTCTTTCCAAATTTTTAAAACCCACAACATGATTTGGATTGTAAGGATTTGTAAGACCGCATCTTTTTGTGTTATTGTGTAGTTTACATAGATTTGGATTGCATGTGGTTTTGATATTCTTGAACATTTAAGTACCAATGAAAATTATGTAAGTAAGTAGATGCTACAGATTGATTCAAGAAGGTTGCAGAAGTAATGAATTAAGATTAGGTATGGTGAATTCTCGGTCTTGGTGAATCTCGTGTTTGCCTGGACTCGTGATTTTAGAGACTTTTGTGAGGTTTGTATCTTGAATTGTTTACTTTTGGTTTGATCTTGAGTGTCTTAGATAGCTTGAACAATTAGTTGTGTGATTAGCCTCTTCCAATACAAGTCAGTCTTTCACTCGAGTTCACTTGAGGTTCACAGTTTTAGCTTAATATGTTCCTTTTACTTTGCATCTAAATTTCTGTGTGTGTTTTGCATTCACCTTGGATTGCAGGTTCTATTTTTGATGTATCATTACTTTGTTGCGCCTGAGTTTTACAATGCTATCTCTGAAATGTTTTGAGTTATGCTTGTGAATCATATTGCTGACTCTATTGTTGTATGTTCACTTGTGTATCTCTATCAAGTGCTTCTACAGTTATTTTGTTCATTTGTTCATTCGTTTATTCTTTCACTGAACTCCTCAATTAATACATGTAATAATATTGTATAGGAGTCCGTCTATAATTCATGTAAACAGCAAGATTGAGATGTAATAATAGTTGGCTAGATCTTACTAAGAGTAGCCATAAAGTTTCAGACCTTCCATGGTGAGAAAGCAAGGGGCGTTTTATTGCATAAATAATTGCTAGAGCGAATTTAAATCTTGGTAATGTGAAAACACTGGGCAAGAAGGGGTTTAATCACATATATCTACTTTTCCATACCCTTAATCACATATACCCACTTTCCTTCCATTTAATCACTTTCCCTCGTAAGAAGTCTAAAACACCCCTATTTAAATATTAATTATTTATGGGGGTTTAGGGTTTAGGATCTAGGGTTTATGGTTTTAAAACCCTAAACCCTAAAATCCTAAACCCAAAAAGCCTTCTCACCCTTAATAAACTCTAACCCCTAAAATATAAACCCTAAATCCTAACAATTAAACCCTAATATTTATTCAAACTTAAACCCTGAGTTTATAAGGATTTAACCCTAAATCCTAAACCCTAAGTAAATCATAAACTCTATAATTTTACTAAACCCTGAATCCTAAAATCCTAAATCCTAGCAAATATATCATTTATAATGAACAATAGTCTTGGTAAATAAAGGGTATAATGATATTAAAATAAAAAGGGGTGGGTATATGTGATAAAAAAAAATATGGTGGTTATATGTGGTTAATGGGTATGGAAAAGTGGGTATATTTGTGATTCTCTCAATATTATTATCTTCTTTTCTTTAAAACTCATAGTTTTATACACAAAACTACTGAGAATCATTATTTAGTATTTATCTAGAGATTTTTAATACGAATAGTTAGATGACTTTGATAATTGATTTCTTTTAAATCATCTTTCATTCGCTCATAGATATAAATTTTTTCGACTATAATTATAGGTATAAATATCTCTCTTTTTTTTGTGGTCGGGATAGGTATAAATATAAGAATACAAAAATCATTAAAAAAAAATTCTTTTCTTTACTTGAATAATATCGTTTACTTAGTTTTCGAAAAAGGAAAAATTATTTTCATTGGGTTGTGGCATTAGTCTACATTGTTATTATATTCTACCACATTTACTTAAAATTGATATTAATTTTATGAAAGATAAGCGAAAAGTCCACGGACATACCTAAATTATTACTTAATTGTTATGTTTTTTATATTAAAATCCCCACATGTTCTTGGATTTTTGTTAAAATAAAATCCACGGGCATACATAAGCCATTACTTAATTGTTATGTTTTTTATAATTAAAATTCATATATGTTCTTGGGTTTTTGTTAGAGTAAAATATACGGGCATACATAAACCATTACTTAATTGTTATGTGTTTAATTAAAATCCACCCATGTTCTTGGATTTTTGTTAGAGTAACATCTACGGGCATACATAAGCCATTACTTAACTGTTATGTATTTTTTTAGAATCCACACATGTTCTTGGATTTTTGTTAGAGTAAAATCCACGGGCATTCATAAGTCATTACTTAATTGTTATGTATTTTTTATTAAAACACACGTTCTTAGATTTTTGTTAGAGTAGAATCTACGGGCATTCATAAGCCATAAATTAATTGTTATGTTGTTTTTTTATTAAAATTTACACATGTTCATGGATTTTTGTTAGAGTAAAATCCACGAGCATACATAAACCATTACTTAATTAATATGTTTTTTTTATTAAAATCCACAAATGTTCTTGGATTTTTCTTAGAGTAAAATCAACGGGCATACCTAAGCCATTACGTAATTTTTTGTTTATATATTAAAATCCACACATGTTCTTAGATTTTTGTTAGAGTAAATCCAGATGCATACATAAGGCATTACTTAGTTGGGAAAAGGGTCATTTAATTTCCCAACTATTTTGATTGAGCGAATTTATTCCCCAACGATTGTTTGCTCACATTAATTTCCGAAATTGTGTTTGACTGTTTAAATCAAAGACTCAAAAAGTCAACATTAAAGTTTAATAATAAAATAATAATATTTTAATCAAAATAATAATATTTTTTTAAAAAATAACAATAATATTTCAAAAAATCCAAATATATCCAAAATAATTAAAAAAGGGTTTTTAAAATTAAAAAATTTCTAAAATTTATTTATGAATAATATTTCAGTTATAATAAAAATAAAATTATTATTCAATATTTAATTTCTAAACAATAATTTTTTCAAAAATATTCTTTTTAGTGTAAACTATTTATAAGATTTTAGGGTTATTCATTCCTAAAATCGTAAACCTCAGAAAGTGGTTTCACTCCTAACAAACCCTAAACTCTAAAATCTAAAACCTCGAACCCTAAAAATTATACATAATATTAGTTATTAAATCATAAACTCTAACTCTAGAAGGGTTTAACCCTAAAATCTAAATTCATACAAACCCTAATTGAATCATAAACCCTATAATTTTAGTAAACCCTTAGCTCTAAAACGCTATATTCTAACAAAATTTTCAATTATAATCCAAAATAATACGGTTAAATAAGCGCTTTTAGATAATTAATTTAAAACACTCAATTAATCCAAAGTAGTTCGGACAAATAAGTATTTTTAGATAAATAATCTGAAATGGTCAATTAATCCAAAGTAGATTGAATAAAAAGCGGTTTTATATAAATAATCCAAATAGTTATTTAAACCTAAATCCAAAATATTTTGGCTAATTATTCAAAATAACCAATTAATCCAAAAATGTCTTTTCTAATTTTAAAATTTTAACAATTAGAAAAATATATATTTTGAAAATTTATTTTTTAAAAATTAATATTGATGATACATTTTTTTTTAATAACTCAATTATTATTATTTTGTGAATTTTAGAAAAGTTTAAAAGTTTTTAAAAAATTTTTTGCATTTTTATAATTTTTTTTTTCGGATTTTTGGATTTTTTTGAAAAATTATTGTTATTTTTATTAAAATATTTATATTTTATTAAAATATTAATATTTTATTATTAAAACTAATTATTAGCTTTCAGAGTCTTTGATTTAAACAGTCAAACACAACTTCAGAAATTAATTGGGGAATAAATTCGCTTAGTCAAAATACTTAGGAAAATTAAATGACCGTTTTCCCTACTTAATTGTTATGTTTTTTATTATTAAAATCCACAAATATTGTTGGATTTTTGTTAGAGTAGAATCAACGGGAATACATAAATCATTGTTTAATTGTTATGTTTTTTAAATTAAAATTCACATATGTTCTTGTAGTTTTGTTAAAGTAAAATGCAAGGGCCTACATAAGCCATTACTTGATTGTTATGTGTTTTTTTTTAAAATCCACACATGTTGGATTTTTGTTAGAGTAAAATTATTACTTAATGATTATATAATTTTATTAAAATCCACACATGTTCTTCAATTTTTGGTAGAGAAAAATTCACGGGCATACTAAACCACAACTTAATTGTTATGTTTTAAAAAAAAAAATCCACACATGTTCTTGGATCTTTGTTGGAGTAAAATCCACGAGCATACATAAGCCATTACTTAATTGTTATGTTTTTTTTACTTAAAATTCACACGTTATTATATCCTATCACATTTACTTAAAATTGATATTAATCTTATAAAGATGAGTGAAAAGTCCACAGGCATACATAAACTATTATTTAATTGTTATAAAATCTCCACATATTCTTGGATTTTTGTTAGAGTAAAATCCACGGACATGTATAAGCCATTACTTAATTATTATGTTTTTTTATTAAAATTCACACATGCTCTTGGATTTTTCTTTGAGTAAAATCTACGGACATACATAAGTGATTACTTAATTAGTGAAGTCATTATTTAATTCTAACACATGACACATTACTTAATTATGTGTTTTTATTTAAATCCACACATGTTCTTGGATTTTTTGTTAGAGTAAAACCATTAATTAATGATTATGTAATTTTATTAAAATCCACACATGTTCTTGAATTTTTTGTATATTAAAATCCACGGGCATACTAAGCCACAAATTAATTGTTATGTTTAAAAAAAATTAAAATCCACACATGTTCTTGGATCTTTGTTGGAGTGAAATCCACAAGCATACATAAGCCATTACTTAATTGTTATGTTTTAAAAAAAATTAAAATCCACACGTGTTATTATATCCTATCAAAATTTATATTAATCTTATAAAGATGAGTGAAAAGTTCACAGACATACATAAACCATTATTTAATTGTTATATTTTTTAATTAAAATCTCCATATGTTCTTGGATTTTTGTTAGAGTAAAATCCACGGGCATGTATAAGCCATTACCTAATTATTATGTTTTTATTATTATTAAAATCCACACATGCTCTTGGATTTTTTCTTTGAGTAAAATCTACGGGCATACATAAGTCATTACTTAATTAGTGAAGTCATTATTTAATTCTAACAATTTTACTCTTTTAATAACTTGGGTAACCAAACTCAACAAAACTAATATTATAACAATAATTTTGTAAAAAATCTTTAGATACACTTTTTGGTTTAACAAGTATATGAGTATACATAATATGTTCTCATTGTTTTGATTATAATTTTGAGTAACATAATATGTCTTTATTGTTTATTTAGACTATTTTATATTGTAATTATCAAATCAATATATGGATAACCATGAATTTTAGCATAGTTAAATCAAAAAATTTATGAATTCTTTTTATATATTTTATGTAAATTTAAGAATACTTCTTACATTAAGAAATAGTATGCTACATTTAAAACATAATATGGTTTTTGTGATCAGTGGATGTGTTTTTTATGTCGCTTTCCGCAGTGCCCCGACAGGGGTACACGAGACGATATAAAAACACACACACACATGCCGTTCATTCCTCTGATGCACGTGTTGATTCCCGAGGAGTACTTGAATAATGTAAACATCTCAAGTTTAACAAAACATAATTTGAAATTAAAGGTTGATACTCTCATCATGTGTATGCGAAAAATTGTAGGAGTCGGCTACGTAGCTTGGTCAAACTCAAACCTACAATATTATCCTACTAATTCTTTACCATTATTTATTGTAATTAATCATTTTGTATTTAACATAACATAAAAATTAAAAATATAGTCCGCACAAGGTGCGGACAAATAATCTAGTATATATATATA
>OVAP01001215.1:0-21139 GCA_900406295.1 Aurinia saxatilis | reverse complement strand
AAAAAAAAAAGTTGAAAAAAAAAAAAAAAAAATCCCGACCAAGAGAAAACCCAAATGCGTGACCAAATGAAACGACATCACTTAACGACGGTCTCTCTTTTTCCCCACTCCTGATTGTTGGAGAGTCTCTTATCTAAGGTCGACGGTCGACGGTCGACGGTGTCGGTGTCAGGTATCTTCAGAGTTTTGAGAGCCGAAAGCAAGACGAAGGGGGTCTTCTCTTGCTGTAATCAAACTGCGTCGGCGACTTTCTAGGGTTTCTGAAGTGTTTGCTTTGATTAGCACCTGTGTAGGCTAGTTTGTTAGATTTGGACTAGGACTGTTCAAATTTGTTTATTTTCTGGCCTGTCCCGTTGGTCATGGCGTCGAAGCCGTTAAATAATATGTGGATTCGGTGTCAGCAGTGTCCCTGTGGTGATTGGAAGTGCTATATTAGGGTTGAAGGAGATGACTCAAACTGGCAGGTAAGTAAGAGCGAGATGGAAGCAACTACATGTCCGACTGATACCCCGTTTATGCCTTATGTCGGTCAAATCTTTAAAACCGATGAGGAAGCATTTGAATATTACAGCACATTTGCGAGGAAGAGCGGCTTCTCTATTCGGAAAGCACGCTCCACTGAAAGCCAGAATTTAGGGGTCTATAGGCGAGATTTCGTTTGTTATCGTTCTGGGTTTAATCAGCCTAGAAAGAAACCCAATGTCGAGCACCCTCGTGAACGTAAATCCGTGCGATGTGGATGCGACGCCAAGTTGTATTTGACTAAGGAAGTTGTTGAGGGGGTTACTCAGTGGTATGTTTCACAATTCAGCAATGTTCATAACCATGAACTTTTGGAGGATGAGCAGGTGAGGCTGCTCCCAGCATATCGAAAGATCCACCAGGCTGATCAAGACAGGATTCTTTTGTTGTCTAAAGCTGGATTTCCCGTTAATCGCATTGTGAAGTTGCTGGAGCTAGAAAAGGGTCTTCAGACTGGTCAATTGCCTTTTATAGAGAAGGATGTTAGAAACTTTGTTAGGGCCTGTAAAAAGCCTGTTCTAGAGAATGATGTTTTCCTCACTGAGAAACAAGAGACCAACTTGCTGGAGCTCCTCGAGTCATGCAAAGCCTTGGCCGAGAGAGACATGGGTTTTGCTTATGACTGTACGTCAGATGAAACCAACAAAGTTGAAAACCTTGCGTGGGCTTTTGGAGATTCTATTCGGGCATATTCTGTATTTGGGGATGTGGTTGTTTTTGACACCACATACCGGTCTATCACTTATGGCTTGCTCCTTGGGGTGTTTTTTGGCATAGACAACAATGGCAAGCCAATTCTTTTGGGATGTGTTTTGCTGCAAGATGAAAGTTGTCGTTCCTTCACATGGGCTTTACAGGTTTGTGCATCCACTTGATTGTGTAATTCTCAACATATATGTTGTGGTCTTCATGCTCTCCTTTTTGTCTTATTTTGGACAGACTTTTGTTCGTTTTATGAGGGGACAACATCCGCAGACAATTTTGACAGATATAGATACAGCACTTAAAGATGTTATTGCGAGGGAACTACCAAACACCAACCATGTGTTATTTATGTGGCACGTTATCTCCAAACTAGCAAGCTGGTTTTCTCAGGCACTTGGGTCGCACTATGATGACTTTAGAGCTGGTTTTGATATTTTATGCCGGGCAGGGAATGTTGATGAATTTGAACAGCAGTGGGATCTCCTTGTCACTCGCTTTGGTCTTGTTCCAGATAGGCATGCAGCTTTGCTTTATTCATGCCGAACATCCTGGTCACCTTGTTACATCAGAGAATATTTTGTAGCTCAAACTATGACCTCTGAGTTTAACTTATCTATAGATACTTTTTTGAAAAGAATTGTTGCTGGACAGACCTGCATGCAAGTATTCCTTGAAGAGGTTTGTGAATCATTTAAAACTTACAGTTAATTTATTTTTTATGTTGTTTCATTGCTGCCTTGTTTTCATTAATTTGGAGAACATTTTAGGTCAGTGCTGCTGCAAGTTTAGCCAAGCAAACCACGTCGCGATTTCCTTGCCCGAGGTTGAAAACATGTATGCCCATGGAAGCTCATGCAAGGGGGATTATGACACCTTATGCCTTCAGTGTATTACAAAACGAAATGGTTTTGTCTGTGCAGTATGCAGTGTCTGAGATGGCCAATGGTCCATTCATCGTACATCACTTTAAGAAAATGGAAGGGGAATGTTGTGTGATCTGGAACCCAGAAAATGAGGCGATCCATTGCTCTTGCAAGGAATTTGAGCATTCAGGAATTTTGTGCAGGCATTCTCTCCGGGTCCTGACTGTGAAGAACTACTTCAGTATACCCGACCAGTACTTTCTGGTACGATGGAGACGGAATATTCCTCTTGCTGCTACAGAGAATCGAAATGGCCAAGGTATTGGCGATGATTGTGCGCAAACATTTCATTCGCTCACAGAAACTCTCCGAACAGAGTCTATGATCTCAAATGATCGACTTGATTACGTTAACCAAGAACTCTCTGCGCTTATCGATCATGTGAGAGAAATATGACATAAACTAATGGTTGTATCAGTCATGACTGCTATCCCAGCAACAAATTTTGGAATTCATACTTCTCTGACATGTAAAAAATTGGACAAATAATTTCTTTTTATTACTTCTCGTGGGGTCTTCAAATGTTTTGAGGGAAATGCTTGCAAGGTGAGTTTTACCTGACGAGTTCTCCTCAGCCTTTTCATATGACAGTATTTTATATGTACAGTACATGGCTAATATGATCAAGTACCGAGGCAGCAACATGAACCAAAGAGAAATGCACAAACTGTAGCCCTTTGAGATTGTACCATACTAAGGTGTCGAGGAACCTAACTTGTACCTGAGGAGAAAAAAAAAGTTCTTTTGTAAGGCCCTTCTGACACAGCAGCGCAGTGTAACTTTTACAACTTTACTTAGGTAGACTTTGAAGTGGTTGTGAGCAACATGTGTACTACTCTTAAATACATGAACATGAATATGCAATCTAGTGTGTACTAGTCTGACCACTTTTTATGTCACCATCACATAACATTTCATTATTTTATTACACACACCGCATACACGTACTCACACTCTACTTATATACTTATATACTCACGTGGACCAAATTACACTCTCAACAAAATAAGGACATAACTGTCATTTTGCATGGGGTGTCATGGAGTGTAATTTGTAAACTAAAGTGTTATGGGGTGTAATTTTGCTAACTAAAATGTCATAGGATGAGATTTTCCCGTATTTTTATTTGTGTTTGTTAGCGAGTCGGTAAGATTAAAGCCCCGAATGCACTACGATTTGGGTGTGATGCGGTGACCCAAACCGGTGGGTCACCAAAAATGGTTAAGCGATTTGACAATGGTGTGATGTCGATCCTTTTAGGGTGCGATTAGCTCTTTGTAAAATACATATGTCTCTCATAGCACTATAAGTCTCCGTTTGTGGTGCGGCAAGGGTCACTTTTTTTATATAATTACAATTTTGTCCCAAAGGTTTTAAAATAATTATATGAAGGCTTACTAATATTATTTTTTGTTTTGGCGGAAAACAAGATTTTGCAGTTTTGGCGAAAATGAAAACTAGCGGTTTTTGTGGAAAATAGGATTTTGCAGGAAAACGGAATTTTGCGGTTCTGGCGAGAAAAAGAGATTTTACGGTTTTGGTGAAAAAAAGAATTTTGTGGTTTTGGTGGAAAAACATGATTTTGCTATTTTGGCAGAAAAACAAAATTTTGCGGGAAAGGAGATTTTGCGTTTTTGGCGTGGAAATGGAATTTGCAGGTTTCCTTATGTTAATTTTTTTTTTTTTTTTTGGTAACTGTTCCTCACGTAAAGTTTTCAAAATAAACTGTCCACATCATTTTAAGATAATAATGAAACCGTTTTGTCAAGCTTTGAAATTGTTTTACGTTTCTAAATCTTTTTACTGTAAACTAGGTGTTTCATTCGCACCAAACGCGGACAGTGAATTGTTAATTTAATACATTCGATTTTGGTTGTATAAGGGAGGAAATGATGAAGAAAAAAACAACAAAACCGGAGTATCAAATGTATATTATACTTTATCCTCACCATGTGTAGACAGTGAACTATTAATGTGACCCCCTTTGATTTTGGCTGTTAATTACTACATATTGTGTATTAAAATATGTTAGGTTCGGTTGGGTCAGGTCGGTTTGTTTCACCTAAATCAAATTATTGTTTTACCTATATATATATATATATATATCAAAATTTAAGTGACGTAAGAAGTATTTCCAAATTTTGATATATTTTCGATAAAATCTAATGGACATAGATATGTAAAAAGAATTCATTTGTATATTGATTTCATAATCAAAATATATAAATATACAATCAAATAAATTATGATATACATATTAGATACATGATTAATACTTTTAAGATATTCATGCATGTATTGTGTGTTAACAAAACATATGAAAAACTTCTTTTAAGTCTTAGCTAGCAAACCACATAAACTCATCTATGATACATCAACGTATATCATATTTTCTGAAAAACCAAAACATATAAAGCCTACATAAAATCTTCTTAGAGCGGATGTCTCTCTGTCAAGGAGACTCTGCCAATGTCTTCAGATGCCAAAATCATAGTCTTTTGTATGTCTCTCTTACGTGTACATATAAGCCTACATCATTTGCAATGTGAGTGTGGTGTTCGATCATTTGCTTTTGTATATAATCTGATGGTGGATTACAAAGACATCTGAAAAGGCTGTCTACCAATCCCATGTACAAAATGAGGCAATCACCAATCATATATCTCAATTTATATATCAAAAGTATCATCTTTAAAAGTGAAGTTTTTCACTTGAGAGAGCAGAGGAGTTCTGTAAGAAAGTGGGTATAAAGAATCGTCATAGCAGCTATTTTCATATCATCATCGCCATTGTCATCATCGTCGCTACTGTCATCATCCAATACTATTCACCATCTTCTCGAACCTACGATCGAAAGAAGAATCACAAATATGAGAAAAAGAAACTCATGAAATTTCGTAAATTTATACCACTTCTTATGTGAGGTGTACAAAAATTGCGTTGTGACGCCGTTGAGATTGATATCCCTCTGTAGTTCATTTGTGCAACGACGGATATCAGATCCGAAAGCACATGTTACTACTTACAAAACGCCAATTTCAAAACTTTATAAACCTGCGACATCAAAAATTAAATTTCCTATGGAAGATTATATACAATAAGTAACTCTAGGAGAATGTATCGTCTGAAAATGTTTTGCGAATATTCGGTTTGATATTTTGAGTTGATAATATCTTTTGAAATATTTAAAAACAAACATATCCTAATTCGAATAACAACAATAACTATACTATATTTTTAGATATTACAGGTATACATTTTCTAAATTAAATGAATACATTAAGTGTAATATATTCTACTCTTTAGGAGATATTAAGTTCCTAAAATTACGAAACAAAATAAGCGCTTGAATGATACTAAATACAAAATCTAATTAATTTTTTTTTTTAAACTTAATGTGGAGCTTACAAGTAATAAAAAAACTCTCCTTTAATATATAGAGGATTAAAAAATATACATAAATTGGTAAGAAAATAAAATGTAAAGGGCAATGAAGTTTTATTAATTACATAAAAAATAAAATAGTATGAAATTTTATATTTTACTTATTTCATAATCAAATATGTAAATTAACAATAAAAATAGAATTCTTTGGACTATTTGGTTATATATAGTTGGGACACTAAGAGAATAAATTTATCATAATCATTTAGTTTTATATGTTACATTCATCTATTTACTTCAAATTATCCCAATTTATAATGACAAATATACCCAACTTTACATACCCACTAACTACATATAACCACATCTTTTTTTTAATCACATATGCCCACCCGTTTTTATTTTAATACCATTATACCCTTTATTTACCAAAGCAATTTTTCATTATAAATGATAGATTTTTTAGGGTTTAGAATTTTAGGATTTAGGGCTAAACTCTTATAAACTTAGAGTTAAATTTTAACCCTTATAAACTTAGGGTTTAATTTTTAATAACTATTAAGGTTTAATTGTTAGGATTTAGGGTTTATATTTTAGGGGTTAGGGTTTATTAGGGGTGGGAAAACTTTTTAGGGTTTAGGATTTAGGGTTTAAAAACCCTAAACCCTAGATCCAAAACCCTAAAACTCCATAAATAATTAATACTTAAATGGAAATATTTTAGACTTCTTACAAAAAAATAATTAAAAGGAAGGAAGGTGGGTATATGTGATAAATGGTATAAAAAGGATATATGTGGTTAAACCCCTACAATGTTTGATATTTTTAAAAAAAAAATAATTTGCCGAAAATATAATTTAAATAATTCACTATAATTTTTATTTTTATAACATAGAGCTCTTGCAAAATATATTTTAATGTATAGTGATATATTCATGCTATATCTTTTTGTTGTTTTCCCTACGTCTTATTATTGTTTGAGAAATGATAGAAATAGGATGTAGTTTCAAAAGTGAAAAGCCATCATAAACTCAACACGACTTAAACATTCCATTTGAAATTATAAAATGAACTACAATCCAAAATCCTATCTTGAATTTCCTCTTTTGTTTATGCATCCACAAACTAAACGCACATGGTGTGTGTGGTAAATGGAATGGATAATAAGGAAGAAGGTGTACATGAGGCCCAAATGTAGATTGGGAAGCTTCATCGGATTTAAATTTTTTTGGAGATGTGGATGCACCATCAACGTCTCAACCATATGCGTATATTTTGTGAAGTTCAACTCTTACTAAATCATTCATTATCTTGTTCTGTACGACCGAAAGTTAAAAGCCTTTTTAATCAATCCTTCCTTCCAATTTCTCTAACAAATATTTTTGACATGTATACGCTGTTTTATTCAATAAGCGAATGAAAAAAAACATTTACCTACAAACACTAGCTATCCGATCACAACTGAAGACAATAATCTCGAAGTTCATTCACTCAAAACACTACAAAAATCAGAATCCACCCCTAAGCATCTGCATTAACACTATATACTAAGAGAACTCTGATTACGTCTAAATATTGAAGATTCCATAACCTTACAACAATGAATCATGAAATCTAAAATCGCATAATTATACCTAAAAAATTAAGTTCTTCAAATCGTAATTGTTTTGAGAAATTGAAAAGACAAATATCATTGATTTTCAGAGACAAACATTTTTAATTCTTCGACGGAGAGATTTAAACTAATAGAAATCGTGTTTTTGAATCACATATAAAATCCCAAATCTCATAAAAGTCGCAGTGTTTGAAAAAAGATGAACGACCTAACCATTCTATTTTAATGCTGATTGTGTAATTCCCTCCATATGACATAAGTTTCCATGTCACAAGTAGATTAATCTTATTAGTACACATATGATTTTTCAATAAAGTGACTTCTAAATTAATATATAGGGGATGGGATATGATTTGTCATCTTCCCTAATTAAATTCTACGAGAGACAAAATATTCTAAGGGGGTGTATTAGATCATGTATTTAAAGTGATTTTGTTTAATTTGACAAATTCAGTATTATTGAAACATGTATATTAAAAAGTTTTTTAAAAAAATCAGTGTTATTTGATTAGTGATTTTAACAAACACCATCAAATTCAATGTTATTGAAAATATTAAGAGGCGAATTTAAACGATTGTCTGAAGATTAGAAAACGACGATTGCTATATTTCTAGTGAGAGATGACTATTTTGACTCGAATATGAATATTGTTAAGGATAAAAATCAGGGGTGGATCCAATTTTTTTTTTTAAAGGTAAAACTGATTTGAACATATAATTACATAACACATTGGGGGGGGGGAATATTTCTATTAATTGCAGCCATTTTTCTCATAATTATAAAAGACTAATGAAGATTTACAAAAAAATATATGGGGTACTTAAAGAACAAAATGTAACACTACTGATACGAGCATGGCTAAGGAAAGGAATGAACCAGAACTTGGACTGCAGGAACATCACGAACTAGCACAGAACGTAGCACATGAGAGGAAGCTTGAACCTGAGAAAGCTCTAGCTATGGACACTGGACCAATCACTCGAGCTAAGGCTAGGAGGCTATCAATAAGATGATCACAAGAGAACAAGTTCCAAATACTTAACCAATGGTGCTAAATCTAATTTAAATCCGAGACAACCCACAAATGAGTATGTGAACAACTTTGTACTCTTTTCCTTAGTCCGGTTTTATCCCATTCTGGGTTTTTCTTGACTAAGGCTTTTAATGAGGCAAAGGGATTCACATCACATTTGCTCATTTGTGGCTGAATGGAGCCAAACTCTCGGATTCAAATTTAACCAAGTTTTTGGTTTATTAAATCAGTCTTGGTCCGAACTATTTTTTTTCTATTTGTTTCCAATACTCCTCCCTCACCTAAAAAACGTGGGAGACTGAACAGAAAACACAGCTTTTTTTTTGAAGAAAATCAGAACTTTTCTTTCTTAGTTTGAGAGTGATTCTCGGCTATACAAGATTATTGGTGTGTGATATCTTTCAATCACCATTTGATTCTTCTTTGGTGTGTAACATCCAAAGGAAATCATCTTAGAAATATCAGTGGCTTTTTTTTTTGAATAAATTGTTAAATTTTATTCAAAAGTGACCACGTTTGTTTACACAGAGTGTAATATTACAAGTTTTGAAACCCTCAAAACCCCTGAACCTCTGCAACACACACTAAACAACCAAATCTAAAGAAGCTTCATAGGTTGCTACTACAACCAAACCAATGTAGCAAGGCATCCTCCATCTTCTTATCATACCTCCGAATAGATGCGATTCTGTTTCTGATAGTCTTATCAATTGTTCTGATCATAGTTGTTACTGGAACATCTTCTTATCATATCAGTGGCTTTTCCGCATCCACTATGTGACCATTCGACTCTACAAGCCTTGATCCGTGAAGCTTTTGACTTCTGGTTGCAAGGATTATCAAATCAACAAACTAGAATGTTAATCCTAAGGAGTCTCGTATCAAATACTGAAGCGCAAAACCAATTGGAAAAGAGATTTGAGTGACCTAAACTCGCTAAAGCTTACAACTTCGTTCAACACTGATAATCTACCTTCGAGACCCACGGAGTAAAATATCGGAGCGAAAAACAATGTGGACGTAATTTTTATTTTATAAGAGACTTGCTGTTGATATTTCAGCATTTAACTGTAAATGCATATCGTTCGTCTCATAGTGATCTAACTCCAAAGACGAAAGAGTATCTGTTGGTGGCCCTTTAAGTTCTTCATCTTCCACTGACACCAAATTCTCATCCAAAACTTCCTTGTTGCAATCTACAACAGTCTTAGCTTCTGCACTGAGAAGTGCCTCAAAGAAACATTCGTTGTCTGAGACTTTGTCCTCTGAATTAAATTTCACATCCAGCACAGGAGTTAGGAAATCCACCGAACAATTAGTAGGTTGAAAACCGAGAAGGCTCTTCAACACATCATCCATTTCAGGCTCTCCCTCAGTGATTAACCTACAACTTTGACAACCACTAGTTACATCTGGATTCTCAAGCTTGTCGTGATTCCTGGGCTCATAACTGAGGTTCTCTCCTTTTGTGCAAGGATCAGCCTCTGTTCTTGACGCCACCGTATCTTCATCAACATCACATTTCCTGACGCTCAACATTGTCTCAGCATCGTCATATTCTTTTAAAGTATCACCAAACTTTTCAAAAACTCCATTGCTCATTTCCGTGGATTCATCTTCAATACATAGAGCAACTCCAGGCTCTTTCTGCAAAGAAATTGTGCTTTCCGAAGAGTCTGTGTTTCCCGACTCAAGTGCTCCAGCTTGGCTTTTGTCTGGATGGGTACCAGTAGGAGTTTTCTTTTCTGTCTCCATATCACCTTCATTTGAAAATTCAGGGGCTGCAACTACGAGAGCTTGGCTGTATTTTCCGACAGTGGTTGAAGTTGAAGACAATAATCCATCAAGTGCAGATGCTAATGCATTGTTTATAGACAGTGAATGTTTAGGAGTTTCTTCAAACGCTCCTCTCCCAAAAGAAAGATCAACCTCCCCATTATTGATCTCAGATTCAGCAGAAGTCATCTCATTTCCTGAGATCAAACTATTTTCACTTCCCAGCTCTACGATCTTTGTGGAAATATCTTCCAACATGTTGTTCGGTGGTACAACAGCACAATCTATACTAGAGGAGTCAGGGGCAACTGTTTTAGTACAAGAGGCGAGTTGTGGACTGTTTGCGTTTTGGGTTAATTGATCAAACTCAATGGCTTCAGGAGTTTTATCTGTATCACTGCTCAGAGAATCTGGATAGGGTTTTCTGATTTCAACAAACAATTCGGAATCAAATGGTTTCTTGCCTAGCAGTTCGAGTTTCTTCTCTACAAGCTGGAGCCTTGCATCAATACTATTGATAGGTTTCAACATCAGATCTTCAAATCTAGTCAAGAGAGTTTCTATATGGCTTACCTTATTAACAAGCTGATGCAGGATAGGGTCCACATTACTGTAAGACATACTAGGCATGGACTCAGCTCCAGATACTTGTGTTGCATCAACATGGTTGGGAAGCGCATCAACTAAAACTGGTGAGCTCGCTCCTTTGAGATCATCTTTACTGAAACTTGTCTCCTGCTGAAATTCATTCACGAGCTTACCTGAATCACTAAAATTTCCCAAAGTTACTTGATTCGTATAGTTTGAGTTGTGGGAAACTTGTCTATCCTCTTCTTTTCTGACATCTTTCCCACGAGAAAGTTGCAAAAGAGTGGGCATAAACATAGCCATGAGCGAACTAGTTGACGAATTTCCTGCTATGCTTGCTTCTTCCTGATCTAATTCACTTGGACCACTAGGATCAGCAAATACATAAACTTCATCAACAAGTGCATATGTTTTGTCGTGAAGGGAGAGAAGACGGAGTGTAATGGAAATGCAAGGTTCTGCATCATTGATCTCTGCAGTAGCTTCAAAAAAGTCCTGAAGAGCAACAATCACACAAACAAACATCAGGGTTTTTTCTGGCTTTCCCAAAGTCAAATTCTTGGAAAACTCGTTACCTTTTTTCCCAATTTTGGCAGGGGAAGGAGATCTTTTTCATCAGCAGGATTAACGTCAACCCAATCCTCCGCTTCTTCTTCTCTTTTGGCAAAACCACATCGAACAGTACACAGGTATTCTTTGTCACGTCGCCGCTTTTTGGTATAATAAACTTCGTATACCCGTGCACTACTTCGGATATAGATCTGCCTTAATTCATGTTCTTGGGCAAATGTAACTGCAAATCGTAGATCAAATTCAAATTCAAACTAACAATAAAAGGTAGAGAGAAGCGAACACAGATCAAGCACCGTACTTGTAATTTCACAAGGCTCGCCATCCGGAGACGGAGAGAGCAGAAACAGCGGAGACTTGGCCACGGCGGCAGGGGTGTCTCGATCCTCAGATTCGAAGGAGATAGAGTCTGTGAGGACCCCGCCCGCAACTCTCCAGTTCGTACTAGGATTGAAAACATCATCCATTATTCTTTCTCTCCAAAGATTTTCGTTCACTCCAGTTTGGTTTTGAGTATGTTAGACTTAGTTTAAGGAGTCTTTTTCGTTTGTAGTTGTTACTCAATATCTTTGCTCTACTCTGTTTTTCGTGTTCTAAAGGCAATAAGTGGTATCAGAGCATCGTTGAGATTTTGGTGATGAGAGAAACATAATGAGCGAAAAGGAGACATCGTTAAGCATACCCAAGTTCGGCGGTGACTATGAGCATCGGGCGATACTTATGGAAAATTTGCTGCGGTAAAAGGAGTGGTGGGATTTGATTGAAACTGGAATTCCATAACCGGAGAGAAACTTGATCCTGACAGAAGCACATAGATACGAGATGGCAAAACAGAAGCTTAAAGATCTAAAGGTGAAGAACTATATTTTTTGTTTCTATTGACAAGCTCATTCTCAAAATGATTATTGAAAAAGACACTTCAAAGAATATTTTGAAATAGATGAAGAAAAAATTCCAAGATATCAAAGGGTGCAGAGTGCACAACTTCGAAGACACCGAAGGAACTTTGAAGTGTTGGAAATGAGAGACGGAGAAACGATCACAAACTACTTCTCTAAAGTGAGGATCGTGACAAACGACATGAGAAATCTGGGAGAAGACATGTCGGATGCCAAGAAACATGCCGGATGTCGTGAGACCCTTGTCTTCTTGAAATTTGTCACTTCCATTTTCTTAGTAGCTGAAAGGGGCATCAAATTCACACTAGAACCAAAATCATATAGAGAATGTTCAAACTAATAATTTAAAATTGAACACAAACTTCCTGGATCATCGAGTTTCTTTAGCATTTGATTGAGGAGGACGGCACTAGCTCCCTTAGTAACTGCATATACTCCTTGCTCAAGGCTACAATTGCTGGAGATGATCCTTTTGGTGAAGTTTTTGAAAGAAGGCAAGTGTTGGATTGTATCGATGAGAGGAAGCTCGATTTGAACTTTTCCAAGGATGGCTCGATCTATATCATCTTCTTGTTCCCTTTTAGACTTCTTAGGAGCAATAAGATAAGGTACCTTGGGTTAATAGACACGTTCAGAGGCTGGAGAAGGTTGAACGATCTGATTCGTCGAAGAAGAACTCGTCGTGGCATGTTTCCTGATTGGATGTCGATCGAAACCCTTAGTGGTGTCGTTTGACACCATCAATTTCTTGCCTCCAAGAGTAATGTCACGATTGGTGTCGAGCTATAGTCGAGTGGAGCTCGACACCTTAGCGTGTGGAGCGTTGACACTAGGGGGTGTTAAATGACATGTGGGAGGGGGGGGTGCCGAACGACACTGTCCTTGGTTTCGTTTGACACCAGCTTCATCAACAGACTTGGGATTTGATTTTTCCGAGTGGTGTCGAGCAACACCTCTATGTTTTTTATGCTGATTTTCATTGTCTTCATTCTTTTCACTCAAATCTTCGATCTCAACCAATTCGTTATCATCCTGGATGTCTTCACTAGTCTGGACAAGATTCTTTCCACTTCTAAGAGTAACAACATTACAATTTTGCTTCGGGTTTGTGTTTGTCTTCCCCCCGGAAAGAATCCCTCTTATCGTTGAACAACTTCGGCTGTTTGAGCAACTCGCAAAACTGTCTTCTTCAAGTGGGCATTGATCTGCTCAATCTTGCCATTGGGGTTAGTGAAAAGATCACTAATCTTCCCATTGATCGAAACCGTCCACTTTTGTTGTTCTTCCAAAAGTTGTTTCAATATTGACTTCATCTCATTGTCTTGTGGTGGTGGTGGAGATTGTTAAGCATTGTTTCCATGGCTTCTTCCTGGCAACTGTTCTGGTTTTGCTTTTGGTATGAGCTCGTGAATGACTTGGTGAAAGCCGGTTCGTTGTATTGGAACTTTTGCCGATAATTCCTCCAACGAAATTCACATCCTCTTCCTCTTCCTCTTCTTCTTCTTCATTTGTATCGACATCAACAAAGTGAACACTCTTCTTATTGGATTCAAGCAACATATCCATCTTCTTCTCGAGGTTATCCAATTGTTGGTTATCGATGCTATTGACATTCCATCATTTGTCATAGTTTGGACAATAGCTCATGTTGCTAGCAACTGCATTGTTGATCAACTCATTAGCCTCATCGACAATGTTAGTCATGAAGTTTCCCATGATTCCTGAATCCAACATTGAAACTTCTCATTGATCCCTTAGGTGCTGAGCAAGGTCACAACATTGCAGCCATGGTGAGGACAATCCCTCGTGTATTCCTTGAAACGCTCCACTTCTTCATAAAATAATTATGTTGGACCTTGTTGGAATCATGCGATCTTTTCTCTGAGATGATTAGATCGCCCTTTGGTGTGAAGTGAGAAAGGAAGGCAGCCTTATATTCATCCCAATTAGCAAGTGAGCCAGCTGGCATAGACTCGAAACATCGAAGAATCTTTTCAGCTTGAGAGAACTGAAAAACACACTACATAGTCTTTAGGAACTCTATTGGATCGAGTAGTGTTGCATATGTCTTCATAAGTCTCCAAGTGATCCATAGGATGCTCATTGGACTGCCCATGGAATTGGTTCTGCTTCAACAATGCGATCATTTGAGGGTGGATGGTGAAATCCTCTCTTGTGAGAATGGGCAAGCCAATCGGTGATCGATTAGAGATGAAGGCATCTGGAGCATCACAGTCACCTAGAGTGACTCGTGGTGGAGCCAAATTCCTCTGGTTCTATCGCCCATTGAGTGGTGGGTTTAGTGGGTTTTGTTGAAGCTCAAGGTTACCGTTGACGTTGTTCTCTGCCATTTTTTTTTTTTTCTGTTTTCCCATTCGACTTTAGCTAGTTGTTTGTTGGTGAGTGAATTGAAATTATCAGAACCTTGACTTCTCCTTTGCATACACCTGAAACACCAAAGAAAAAGAGGAACACAAACTAGTTAGTAATTTAAATAAAACTAAAGAAAATAAAAGCAATAAAATAAAATCCTAGACATGACAAAATCTTAAATTAGTAGGCAAACAAATTTTGTCACCGGCAACGGCGCCAAAAACTTGATACACAAAATTTAACCTATGTATTCTAACCACAAGTGCACATCGAAAATTAATAGTACTTAGGATCGAATCCATAAAGACCAAATAATTGCACAACTAATTATGGGATTTTAAATTCAATCTAGGACAGAATAAATTCAAGTAATGAATTGCAACAGTGAGCAAGCAAATTATCAAGGGTTAAATCAACTAAAACAAGGTTAGGCATTGAGAACTTCAGAAAAGAATCCAATATGGGCAAAAAATCGCTCGACACCTATAGGGTGTCATTCGACACTGCACGTATAAATCAGAGAAAATGTAATTCCTAAACATGAATAATGCACACAAGCAAACCAACTCTCGTTGTGAATAATATCTTAGTTAAATTCCTAGCAAACCAAATCTCTTTGTGAATTTTAAGGAATTAAACTAGCATTAAAAACTTATTCAATTGTTCACTAATGTTGTAGACCAACTCTCTTTGTGAAAAGAAAACTAGCTCTTTTAAGATTTAATTTCATAAATTATTAACACTCTCGTGTATAATAATTTTTCTATAATTTAAACTGTAGGTGATAAAACTAGAACTAGCAATACAAACAATCTAGAAGAAGAATTGATGCTGATTCCCTAATTAGGTTTATGGCTAACAAAAATTCATCTAATCCTAAGAACCCTAAACCTAACAAGAGAATTACTCAGACATAACTAATCAAAACATCATGAATTAATTAAGAAAACAATTTAAATATCAAAAGAGGGTTTAGAAATCTTCTCCCTTACAACTCTCTCAAAGATGAATTATTGTATGAGCCTAAACAATGGCAAAAAGCCAGTATTTATAGGGGTCTAGAAGGATTTGATAAATGATAAATTATTAAATCTAATTTTCTTTTAAGTGATTAAGGAAAATTGCTTGAATCTTAAAAAATAGGAAATTGGCTGAAAACACGATGGGTGTCGAATGACACCAGCATGGTGTCATTCGACACTAACTTTTGATTTTTCCATATTCTTCGTTTGTCTTTTCTTCTCTTCAAACTTGATCCATTTTTGTTCCACAATTCACCAAGTGTCTGAAACTCATCCACGCACCTAAAATGACTCATTTTTACTCTTAAAATAATAATATAGACTCAATAAAATAAATAAATATATGTATTATTATTATAAGAACCGGTAAAAGCTAGATATATCAGATGTTAGTTCATGAAACAAAATCAGAACTAGAAAAAATGAGAAGAAGATGCACTCAAGATGGAGAGCTATAGCCCACAAAGTGGTAGAGGAAGAGGAAACTACCAAGGAAGAGGTCGTGGAGGATGAAGAAGCGGTAGCATTTTAAATATGAATGTCCAAGCTGGGAAAGGGCAGCCAATTTTGCTGCAGAGAAGAAGACGAAGACATCGTGCTAATGGACACGTTGACATGAAGGAGTATGAAACTGAACATGTATGGTATTTGAACTCTGGATGCAATAACCATATGTGTGGGATAAAGGAGTGGTTCCTGGAATTTGATGAGAGTTTCCGCCGAATTGTCAAGCTTGGAGACGATTGGAGATTAGAGATTGGTGGTAGAAGGGAGAGGGAATCTACGGCTCCACATCAATTACTTGATTAAGGTTATCACGTCGGTCTATTTTGTTCCTGGATTGAAGAATAACTTACTAAAGGTCAGACAACTTCAACAAAAGGGGTTGAGAATAATTGTTAAAGATGACATCTGTGAAGTGTGACATAAGAAGCAGAGACGGTTGGTTACGTACTCCACGATGTCGAATAATAGAATGTTTGTGGTTCTAGCATCTGTAAAAGGACCAAAGGAATCAAAAATCAAATTGCCCACAAGTATCTAACGAAGGGCCGAACGATCTATGGCAAAAGAGATTTGGCATTCTAAGTTATGTGGGATTTAAACGCTTGCGGAGAAGGAAATGGTGAACGGTCGGAGAACGTTTGTTGTGAATGATGGTGTATGTGAAGTGTGTATGAAAGGGAAACATAATCGTGAAGTTATACCAAAGAGGAGCGTGTGGAGAGCCAGCCGAGGACTTAAACTTGTGTACAATGACATTTGTGGTCCAATCACACCAACATCAGAGAGTGGAAAGAGGTATTTAAACTTTATAGATTATTATAATATGAAGTGGTTGGACTAACTTCTTGACTGTAAAGTCAGAAACGTTTCAAGTTTTTAAGGAATTTAAGGCTGACAAGGGTGGTGAGTATAATTCTACTGCGTTTCAAGAGTATTGTAGAGATCATGGAATAAATAGACAACTGACAGAACATACACTCCACAAAAGAATGTAGTGTCTAAGAGGAAAAATTGAAGCATAATGAATATGACCAGGTGTATGCTGTTGGGAATGGAGGTTTCGAGGAGATTTTGGGCAGAATTGCTGCTCAATATGTTATATACATCTTAAACAGAAGTCCATCAATAGCCGTAGGATCTGTCACACCAGGAGAGAAATGGAGCAATTCAACATTGGAGAGTATTTGGTTGTATAGCCTATGCGTTGGTGCCTTATGAGAGAATAATCAAGCTAGATGAAAGGAGTACAAAGTGTGTCATGTTTGGTATAAGCAAAGAGTCTAAGGTTTACCGTCTGTACGATCCTAAGTCATATAAAATTATAATAAGCAAAGATGTGAAGATTTATAAGAATAAAGGATGGGACTGTGAGAGTAAGGAAGAAGAAGGAATAATTGTTTTGAAAGGTATGGTAAGCGACTCCGATGAAGAAGAAAAGGTTCAGGTCACAAGTGAAGCAATCGATCGAATGATGAACTATCGGACGAAGTCAAGGAGAATCGATCGATAGTAAACGCATGAAAATCTTTAAAAAAATAAAAACATTAAAAAAACTTAAAATAATTAAAACGTTAGGAATTCAGGAATGTTACAGAGGTCACAATTTGAATTATTCAGGGTAGTAGTTTATGCAAGTCTTTTAAAAAGGCTACAAATCTTGAAATCACTCATATTCAACTAGCCTTTGTTAGGCTTAGCCGGTCTAAATTAGTCAGATCCAGGTTAATATAAAATACTGCTTCGCCCCTTCCATCTTTAATCTAGTTATTAAGTCTAAGAAATCAATTACTTCTACGAGAATGGACATTAGAGTTTTCAAAATCAGTTTTCAGATTAACATACTCTAATGGTGTCTTAGCCACAGTTGATTCTAGATATAATTATGTTCCCTGATAAGAAAGTAAGCATTAACTAGTCATTGCATAAACCCTATTGTCTATTGTCTATCTACCAAACCATGAATTCTCTTTAACAAACCTTATTCCTAACAAGGTGACTACTCAGATATGCTGATAATAAACATGAAAAAAAGAGAGACTATCATATAAATTAAAAGAAAGGGTTCAGAGGACTTCTCCAAATCAGAAAGACATGGATGAACAACTTCTCCCTTTGACAGCAAGTGCAAAACAGAAACCAAAGAACAATGAGGAACAAAAGAATATATGAAAACTAGTGAGCTGGTTGGCTTCTATGCTTTGAAAAGTGTGTGTTTCTTCTGCTCGTGTCTCTCTCGTATTTATAGTGGTAGAGGGTTGAGTGAAAAGTGGAGAAGAATCAAGAAAAAAAAAATTAGAGATAAGGATCTAAAATTTTGGATTTATCCTTAAGATTCTATCAAAATGAATGAGATTCTATCGAATCCTATTGAAAAACGTGTTTTGAAGATTCTTCTGAAGTTTTTTAAATGATTCTTGTTATTCTTAAATATCAACGTCTTTATCTCGAGTGAGTTCCAGAAGCTTCTCGTGATCATCCTCATCCATTCGATCAAATGGGCTGCTTGGGCTTTAGAAAGACATATCTTCACTGATTTGATCTTATCTCCTTCATTATGTGGCCAAAGTGACTTGATTCCAAGCTCATATGACATTTATCTCACGTGGCTTGATTATCTTCAAACTTCACTTCAATCCAAAATGCACAGCAACTTCATTTGGGTCTGAACATCTGGTGTTGGATTGCTGAACTTGGAGAATAACACCTCACTTATGACCTAAAAAGCCTTATTTTCACAAAAATGTTGAAATCACTAGTTTCATACGTGGGTTCTTTGATTTCGTTAAGAATAACATAAAACATATATACTAAAAAGCGGTAAAATATCAACCTTATCAATGAACCCTTGAAATCATTTAGATACTTGTGGATTTTTGAAAAGCAAAATATTTAATAGTATTTTTGCAAAAATAATTTATGGTGATAGTTTTTTAAACTAACACTTGAAAGTACGATATTTTAAAACATTTCTCCAACTGTTTTTCCTATAAAATAATACATTTTTATATAGATTTGAGGTAGCAAAGCACACGTCATCGGAACACGTGTTCATACTTTCTCGACGTTTTTGTCCTTCATGTAAACCAAGTGACCACAACCGATTCAAAACCCCTCATTAATCACTCACATCACTTAATGTATTAGTTAGGCAGATGTTGATCAAAGTCAGGAATTAAATAGGATTTTTCAGATGTATGGACAAGCTTTTGGTCAAAGAGTTAATCTTGCCAAATCCTATGTAATCTTTTGTGCTTTAGTTGGAGAATATAAGAAGAACCATTTATAATAAATTTTGGGGATTATTAATGAAAATGGAGCTGGAACGTATCTAGGTCTTCCAGAGTTCTTTAGTGGATCAAAGGCAGAGATGTTAAGATTTATCCAAGAAAAACTGAAGAACCATTGTACTGGATGGTATGCTCGTCAACTGTCACAAGGATAAAAAGAGATTTTAATTAAAAAAAAGTTGCCATAGCTTTTCAAGTGTTTGTAATGAAATTTTCAAACTCCCAAAATCCACCTGTAAGGTATTCACTCAAACTTTATATGACTTTTGGTGGAATGCTCTAAAGTATAAACAAAAAAATTCATTGGGTTAGCTGGGAGAAGATGTGTCTGTCAAAGCAAGATGGTGGTTTAGGGTTTAAAGACATTACTGCATTTAACCATGTCTTACTTGAAAAAACAAGCGTGGCGAGTTATGAATTTCCCTTCCTGTTTATTGGCTAGAGTGTTGAAGAGTAGGTATGCTAAAGAAAAAGATTTTTTGAAGCTTCTATGAGTAGTAAACCCTCTTTTGGTTAGTGTAGCTTGGTATTTGTTAGAGAACTGATTGTTTAAGGTAGCCATAGGATTATCGGGAATGGTCTATCCACCTTAGTTTGTTGTGATCCTTGGATTGGTGATGTTCAGCCTAGAATTCCTTTTATGAAAAATGCTCTGATTAATATTGATCTCACGGTGGCTGAGTTGATTGATGTTCCCAATAGAAGTTGGAACCTGTCAAAGCTATAATATTTATTCTGTTCAACAGACATATAAGAGATATTAACAGTTAAACCAATCACTTATAGAGATAATTTCAGACTATATAGTCATTTTTAAAGTGGGTCTTAATTAGTAAAGACATGGTTTGCATTCGATTTTCAAGAACACAACAAAGACTAGTTGAAGGAAGCTACTTGGAGACCCTCTCTCAAACAAGAGGTATGGTCCTTACAAGCTCCTGTCAAGATTAAAATGTTCTTGGAGAAGTGTATCTCTCGAGCCATTCATGTGGTTGATAAACTCAAAACAAGAGGTGTCAGACTTGACATCAGATGTCAACCATGTGTTCTAGAAGAAGAATAAATCAACCATATGCTTTTCGCTTGTTCTATAGCTCGTCAAGTGTGGGCCCTGTCACTCTTTCCAGCCCGTCAGTATGAGTACATAGAAGACTCGGTTTATAGAAACCTGAATTTTTTTATAGATATAAGTAAGAACATTAGAATTCCTGTAAATATTAGTACTTATGGAAGAATAGGAATGACTTATTTATAGAAGGGAAAACCTTTAACCTTCAAGAGACTATTAATAATAATTAATGAGGAAATATCTGGGGAAACGGTCATTTAATTCCCCCAAGTATTGTGATTGAGCGAATTTATTCCCCAACTATTGTTTGCTCACATTAATTTCCGAAGTTGTGTATGACTGTTTAAATCAAAGACTGAGAAAATCAACATTTAATTTTTATAATAAAATATTAACACTCTAATAAAAATATTAATATTTTAATTAAAAATAACAATAAATTTTAAAAAATCCAAAAAATTTGAAAAATAAGAAATTTTTCTATAAAAAAGCAAAAAAGTAAAAACAAATCTTAAAAGTTTCTAAAATTTACAAAGCAATAATAATTGAGTTATTATAATTTTTTTATCTTAATATTAATTTTTTAAATGATAAACTTTCAAAATAAATATTTTCTAATCGTTAAAATTTTAAAATTAATAAAGACAAACTTTTTGGTTTAATTGATTATTTTAAATAATTATCCAAACTATTTTGGATTTAGGTTTAAATAACTACTTGGATTATTTATCTAAACCGTTTTTTTATGCAATCTACTTTGGATTAATTGACTATCTTAAATTATTTATCTAAAAATACTTATTTATCCGAACTACTTTCACTACAAGAAAACATCCCTATTGCTAGGGAAGAATTCCTAGCAAAT
>OVAP01001214.1:0-25675 GCA_900406295.1 Aurinia saxatilis | reverse complement strand
AGCCTAACAAGCAAACTACTCAGACATATCAATTGAAACAATCAACATAATTAAAGAAGTAAANACTATCCTAAGCCTAACAAGCAAACTACTCAGACATATCAATTGAAACAATCAACATAATTAAAGAAGTAAACATGAAAAGAGAATTTCAATAAAATAAATAAAGAGGGTTTAAAAATCTTCTCTATGAGTAGAATCTTCTCCCTAAAAGCTCTGGAACAATCTCTTTGCTTAAGTCATAATAAAATCTAAGATATATGAAAACTAAACCTCAAAACAAGTATTTATACAGCCAAAACACGTTTTGGGTCTTCTGTGGGCTTTCCATAACTTCTGGGGCGGTTTGTGCAATAAAAGGAAAGTTTCCTTTGCTGTTTGCTCGCCAGAACGACATGTCTTTACTAAAACAGGAATATATCTTCAACCGTGAATCAGAATGAGTTGAAACCATCACCAAAGTGAAGCTAACTCAATTTCCTATCTTGTGCAAAATATGAGATCAAAATTCTACCGGGAAGACCTCCATATGATATGATCTTTTTAGCCCTTCTGACTGGTTCTGCATCATCATTTGCTAGTTTGCCTCCAAAAGCTCCAAAACACTCTAGAATGCTCCAAAATCACCAAATATGTGCTTTAACCTGTAAATACTAGTAATTACGAGAAAAACACCTAAAAGACTCGATAAAACACTTTATATCGTGGCTAAAAACCATAAAATACACGATATATCAAATATAGACAAGACTATGTAAAAGACCTAGGTAGTGTCAGATTTCATCATTGTGGCCAGCAATGACGAGTAGCGTGTTGCTTTCTATTTTCTGTTATGAAATAACTACGGCGTAGGATGCCGAGCAAGAAATATGCTGTAAAAGGAGAGTATGGATGTACTCCCAGTCCCCCCTCTTTTAGAGGAGGGGGCTAGCTGGACTCATTTGAAGATGAGCTACATACGTACCGTTTGAAGGGATCAAGCCGAGCCCGTAGTTCAAGTGCCGAGGGAAGAGTACTAATGGTAATATTTCTTTAGATGCCGAGCGTTCCAAGAGCGTGGAATGACTCTTCCGTCCAAAGCTACGAGCTTGTACACGCCGGGCTTTACGATCTTGGTGACGCGATAGGGGCCTTCCCAGTGAGCACCGAGCTTTCCCGCGTTTGGATGTGCGGTATTTTGAAATACCTCGCGCAAGACGAGGTCATTTTCTTGAAAGCGCCGAGGTCGAACGCGAGAGTTGTAGTATTGAGCAGGTTTCTGCTGATAGCTTTGTAAACGAATGAGTGCACGATCCCTTTTTTCATCAAGGAAGTCGAGCTGATATAGTAACATGATGTTGTTGAGGCTGTCGTCTTCAGGGGCATGCTGCCGACGAAGTCCAGGAACTTGCATCTCAGACGGTATCATGCACTCGGAACCATAGACGAGGGAGAACGGAGTTTCACCGGTTGGACGACGAGTGGTTGTTCTGTGTAACCACAAACGCCATCCAACTCTTCGGCCCACCTCCCTTTCTTTGCGTCTAACCTCTTTTTTAGTCCGTCTACGATGGTTTTGTTGATTGCCTTGGCCTGCCCATTGCCCTCAGGGTAATGAGGGGTAGACTTGGTGAGTCGGATTTTCCACTTCTCGCAGAATCCTTTGAATTGAGCTGATATGAACTGTGAGCCGTTGTCCACGACGATCTCGTACGGAATCCCATGTCTACAGATGATGAACTTCCAGACAAATTGCTCTACCTGAGTGTCCTTAATCTTGGCGTAAGACTCGGCCTCGACCCACTTCGAGAAATAATCAGTAAGGACGGCGAGGAGTTTCTTGGTTTTGGAGTTGGGCATGGGACCGACAATATCTATAGACCATCGCAAGAAAGGATAAGGTGAGGAGACTGGGATAGTAATTCAGCTGGCTGATGTATCATCGGAGCGTGTCTTTGCCACTTCTCACACTTGGACGCGTATTGTTCGTAATCGTGGAGGATGGTTGGCCAGTAAAACCCGTGGGTTTTAATCCGAAGGGAAAGACTGCGACCGCCCGAATTATTTCCACAGGATCCGTCGTGTACCTCCTGCATAACCTGCCGAGCCGTGCTTCCCTCCACGCAACGAAGTAGTGGTCTAGAGGAAGACCAGTTGTAGAGTTTCCCAACGGCCACTGAATACCATGCGGCCTAGGCTTTTAATTTTCGTGCAGCCCACTTGTCTTGTGGGACTGTGCCTTGAGTGATGAACTCTTGAAGCCTGGAAATCCATGGATTATCGCAACCGTAAGTGGAAGGGTTTGCTGTCATATCAACGTGCATTGGAGCAAGGCCGAGTTCGTCGGGAGTCGGGATGACCGTCGCGACCTGATCAGGGGCCTGGATGCTAGGACTCTCGATGAACCCGACCGGGATCACTCGGCGGAATTCGGACGCGGAGGCCGAGCCGAGTGCAGCAAGAGCATCGGCCGACGAGTTGTCGGACCACGGGATCCGAGTTAGGGTGAACTCTTCAAAGTCTGAAGCGAGTTCACAAACGACTTGTAAATAGGCCTCCATTCGTCCCTCTCGGGTTGAGTAAACACCGTGGAACTGATTTACGACGAGCTAGGAATCGCAGAAGGCATGAAGACGATGGACTTCCAAACCTCTGGCTAAGCGCAGCCCTGCTATAAGGGCTTCGTATTCAGACTTGTTGTTAGAAGCACCAAATCCGATTCTGAATGATTGCTCGAGTACCTCCCCATTGGGAGCAATGAGGGAGATCCCGATTCCGGATCCGAGTTTGGATATTGATCCGTCGGAATGTAGTGTCCAAGTTGACCCCTCCTGTGTTACTTTCTGTTTGGCTGCCGAACTGGCCGTATCAGAGGCGATCGAGTTCACGTATGGGGGTTCATCATTGTCCGCTTCTTCGGCGAAGTCGGATAAAACGAAGTCCGCGAGGACTTGAGCTTTGGCTGTTGTACGTGGTCGGTATTCGATGTCGTACTCGCTGAGCTCGATGGCCCATTTAGCCAGGCCGGCGTCCAGATTAGCTAGGACTGTGAAGGATGGCCCGTAAGGGATAAGTGGTCAGGACGATGACTGTATGAGATTGAAAATACGGACGCAATTTGCGAGCCGACACGACGACCGGTAGTGCAAATTTTTCCATCAACGGGTAGCGAGTTTGGGCACCCGTCATCGACTGACTAATATAGAAGACTGCGCGTTGTGTGCTACCCTCCTCCCTGAGCAGAGCGCTACTTACTGCTGATGACGATACTGCGATGTATAAGAATAGTGGCTCGCCGTCGACTGGCTTGGAGAGGATTGGCGGAGTCTTCAAATATTGTTTTAGCTGCTGAAAATAGACCTGGCACTGGTCGGTCCAGATGATGTTCTTAGTGTCACGAAGAGTTTTATAAAAAGGAAGACACTTATCTGTCGAGCGAGAGATGAAGCGGTTTAGAGCTGTGACTCTTCCTGTGAGGCGCTGGATGTGCTTTGCCTTTTTCTGGGACTGCATAGATCAATAGCTGCGATCTATTTGGGATTAGCTTTGATTCCTCGCTTAGTCACCTGGTAACCGAGGAATTAGCCTGATTTCACAATCGACACTTGGAGGGGTTGAGCTTCATGTTATACTCGTTTAGTTTTTCAAAACACTCCTCCAAGTGGCGTACATGGTCGTCGGCGACTAGAGACTTGACCATCATATCGTCGATGTAGACTTCCATAGTCCTGCCTAGCTGTTGTGAGAACATTCTGTTGACCAAGCGTTGGCAGGTAGCGCCGGCGTTCTTCAGTCCGAACATTCTAATAACAGTAGGTTCCGCGATTGGTGATAAACGTAGTTTTTTCGCGATCGTCGGGGTGCATAAAGATTTGGTTACAACCTGAGAATGCATCTATGAAACTCAGAAGCTCGTTTCCAGCGGTAGCCTCTACTAAGCGATCGATGTGAGGGAGTGAAAAACTATCTTTTGGACAGGCCTTGTTGCAAATGTGCTTGCATTCCGTTTGAGTAGTCCGATGATGTTTGAGCGTAGGGGATCGTGAAGATGGGAGCCGATTTCCACACATTGTTCAGGATGTTATGCGTCGATTGTTATTGAGATGACGGGATCACCGTTTGTGGGTTGGTTCGGTCATTCCGAGATCTGTAATTGCTATAAAGTGACAAACAATTGTTTTTTGTCATCGTGGTCGGCACGGCTTTTCTTAGCTGGGCCGATCGGCTTTCGATCGGTGACGGGGGAACGGAGTTTATGCTCTGCCAAGAGACACATTCGTGACTCCCGCTGACTACCACAGATTACTCCGACTCCTCGGGGTGTCGGGAATTTAAGGCACAAATGATAGGGCGAAGGCATTGCTTTAATTGCGTTAAGCTATGGCGTCCCGAGAATGATGTTATATATTGTTGGGTGATCTGCAACGGAGAAATCCATGATTTTAGTGACGCCCTGGGCCTGGACGGGGAGTCGGATCGTGCCGAGGGTCATTGTTGTTTTCCCAGAAAATCCGGTTAATGGTTTAGGGGTTGATTAAGTTAAACTCCTCGGCCCTATGACCAAGACTTTGATCCTTATGTCGAGCCCTTGTCTTATGTTGAAAAGTTCGGCGTTCGGGATAGGATCATGGGATAAGCATCGCCGAGGACTACAGCCCTCGGCTCCTCCGAGAATGAGGATTCATGCCGAGCACTACGTGGTTAAAAGATGCTCGACATACTTAAGAGTGTCTTTTACGCCGAGGGGGTGATTCAAGTAAACTCCCTCGGCATTTGGTAAGCGATACATCAAGCCGAAGTTTCCTCCCAAGGTGTGCTCGGCTTACCGTACTTCCATACTTGTCCATTTCGTCCATGTAATGTGAGGTGGGGATATTTGACTCCCACACCAAGTAACCACTAACGAAAGGGAAGGTGAAAGGAAGCGTCGAGCACAGACGGGTCTCAAAACCATTTGCCAGAATCAACATCATCATATCACTGCATTTGAGGGACAAAGGAGACGAGTTTATCAAGGAGATGCTGAAGGGTACAATGTCTTTATTTCCTAACGTTCATTCTTGGCAGGTCAAAGATGGTGCACTTTCTGCGGTTGGAAAGAAGGAAGAAGCGGTTTCCAAAAGGGTGTCACATGATACAGGAGATCCACATCTTCTTGGTGATCCATCTCGTGCGTAAAAAGGCACAAAAGTCAAGCTATGTGACTTAAAACAAAGCGATAAGTGGGAGGCCACCCACTGAGTAGATTTTTTCTTTCTTTTATTCTATTTCTTCTTTTTATTCTTTATTTTCACTAACATATTAAATTTTAGTTTTGATTTTAAGTGTTTCAATTAAAAATTAAGAAAAAATAAAAAATAAAATAAATAAAGATGTTGGACCCACCGGAGCTGCCACCGCTGATGTAGAGGAGGACGAGGAGACGGATGACGAACCCATTTAGCATTCCAGAGCTCGGAGGACATAGGACAGCATGAGTCCAAACAACGGACCTTGAGTATTATTTTCCTTCTTTTATTTTATTTTCTCTGTTGCATTTTTATTGTCGTATCTTTTCTCACTCTTATTTTCACATCAGAGACGGTGATGTAAGTTTGGGGGAGGTACAAGTGTGTGACTAAGTTCATTTATTCTTTTGTTTTTCTTTTCTTGAGTCATTTTGAATTTTTTTTTTTTCTTGAGTCGATTTTTATGTTTCGAACTTTATGAGTAGAAAAACGCTTTTAAAAAACTTGCACTAGGGGACAATGATGATATTGCCTATATTGATGATAGTATATATTTTTCGGATATGTTGTTTATTAGTGCCATTCATTGACTTGCGAAATTTGCACAAAGTTTTGACTTAGTACCCTTTCCAATAAGTATTCTTGTTAGTGTGAAATCTCGTTTGATTTTATATCTTCCCCATATTATCGGACTTAACTGAATATAATTTTTCTCATATAGGACTTTTTGATCACATGCATGGATTTTATATTTTCAACATTTTACCACCATTTTCATTTATGATTATAAAAACCCCACCATATTAAAATCCCAAACTCTTTTCAAACCAATGCATACTTTCTTGATTGAAGCCTTTTATGAAAATGTTTCATGTGTAAAAACTCGTAAGCATTAGAGAGACAAGTCTTTTTCTTCCATTAGTATTAGTCTCATTGGCTAATCTTGGGGGCTGGGGATGTATGTGCTTTAATTAAAGTTAATCAGATTGGATTTGCTTATGAAATTTGGGCAGTACTATAATGGAATAAGTTTGGGGGAGTTGGAGTTGGAGTTGGAAATAGAGGATTGAATTGTGGTTGAAATAGAGGATGAATTTATTCCTAGAAGAACTCATAACTTAGAATCACTCTGGTAGCATCTCTGCTCGTAGTACTTATTTACATTCATTATTCAGTAAAAAAATATAATATATGTTTTGTTAGCTAAAAAGTGATTTGAAATTTTGTGTTTTGAGAGTTCTCTCGGTAGTATTGATTTGAAGGAAATGATGAGGTTTTGGTTGATTTAGTGATGAATTGGATTTTCAAGAAATGAGAATGGGTAGATGGAAAAAAATGTTTGTATGCATCAATTGTTCTTTTCTTCCTTGTTTTTGCATAATGATAACATTCCGTTTTCTTGAGAGCTAGTCACCGTTTGAAATATTGAAACACTCAACCACCTACATTTGAACATTTTCCCTCATTGAACCAAATGATGTGATCATTTATCCATTTTTGAGACTGCACCTATTGTTTAATTGAATGTAAAGGGATGGTGGATAGGAATCGAGTGAGATCATTGGCACTGAGCTTAAAGATAAAATTGGAGCAGTCNACTCAACCACCTACATTTGAACATTTTCCCTCATTGAACCAAATGATGTGATCATTTATCCATTTTTGAGACTGCACCTATTGTTTAATTGAATGTAAAGGGATGGTGGATAGGAATCGAGTGAGATCATTGGCACTGAGCTTAAAGATAAAATTGGAGCAGTCTGGGGTGTTCTAAGCTTGAATGAGTAAGGGTTTCACATGTCAAAGATTAGCGTTAATTCGAATCCGTCCTTAGAACTTAGAATGTATGCTTTCTAGCTTTGAGTCCCCACCTTCAAACCTTTCTCCCTTCTTCAACCTTTGTTGTTTGCTTGCAGACAACCAAAGGTTAAGTTTGGGAGAAATGATATATTGCGTTTTTAACACTTTCTAACCTTTGTTTTCAATGGTTTTTCGAGTCTTTTAGTGTCATTTTAGAGTCTTGACAGGTGCAAACACGTTGGAGCATGGATTGAAGCTTCAAGATGAAGTTGTGGGCAAAAATATGAAAAAACTGTATTTTGGGCCAGATCGATCGATCCATGTTTTTTGAAGTAATTCGAAGCATTCGTAGATCGACTTACACGCGAAGATTCAACAAGATCGATCAATCCACCTTTGGATCGATCAATCCGAGGCCCGGCGAGGTGGTATTTTTGGCAACTTTCAATCACAAGATTGACACCAATTTGCCTTATTTTTTTAGATCATGGACGAAAACCCTGCAGTATATAACCATTTCTGAGCCTCCACAACACCACATTCTGATTTTTATTCATTTCTTTTAGACATAAAACACTTTTGTTCATTGTTTTTGAGATTTTTGCTATTGTCACTTGGAGATTTCTTGAGGGCTGTTCATTTCCTTTCATACCTTGCATTTCCCACTGTTGAGAAGTGTTCTTAAACCCTTGTCTTTTATTATTTTCATTATTAATAAAGTATTATTCAGTATTTCATTGTTTTTAATTATGTTCTTTAATATATATTGTTTTCTTGTTGATTCTTTCATGTGTGAGTAGTTAGGTTTTTAGATCTAGGGAGATCATGGGTTGTTAAGTTACTAACTGGATGTAAATAGGTAGATTTGTTGAAAAACTTCCTCCTTATGATGTCTTAAGGTTTAAACTAGACTTGTTCATCTAGTTTTGTTCATAGGATTTCCTATTAAACGAAAGTGTAGTAAGATTCTTGAAACCTCATTTAAGAGAGCAGATTGTCCTTAGCCAACGAAAGTTGATGCTAAGACAAGTTGTGAACTTATCAAATCTGCTCTAGTAAAGCTCTCTAGCTATCTTAAATCCAAATGGAAGTTTAGGCATTTCAATAGTTAAGAGAAGTAATTGGTACCACGAAAGTGGACCAATTTAGAATTATATTTGAGTTGGAGTTGGTAAAATTTGAACTTGAATAAACATCCAGTTAAATTTGTAGACAATCTATAGATCATCTCTAGGTCTAGCATTTTATTATTATTGAATTTAAAATCCATAGAAAAATTAGAAACCAAAACCAAAACCTTTAAATTATTCGATTTAGCTTAATTAAATAGTTGAATAGGTTACAGTGTAATTGCTGAGATTTGTGGATTCGATCCTTTATACTACTTTGATATATTGTAGTTGTCAAGGTATTTTTAAGTGAAACTAGACAATTTATTAAGCATAACATTCATCACATGAGTTTTATCTTAATAGCAACATGTTTTGATGCGCAAATGCTCAATAGCACAGTAGAGAAGATGTGAACAAAGCATTGTCGTTTTTCTACTGAATGATTTGTGCAAATAATTGTTGAGATAAGCAGTTAACTATCATTTTTTATGTGCTTTCGATCAGCTGGCAATTTCTCCGGCTAAAGGTACAGTCTTGCTCAATCTTCATTGCACTTGATGGACTTTGATTGTTTTAGTTTACCTGAAACGCTAATCACTAGCTTCGATTACTGTTTTTTATTGTTACTAAGTTAGATTAAATCTTCAGCTTGTGGAGTACTCATTTAAGTCGTCAGATTGTTGTAGTATTCATGTACCAAAGTGAATTTGAGCTGTATATGAAATCTTTAGGTCTTTGGAGTGTCTATGTAAATCTCTTTTAGTCTTAAACTAATCAAATAGAGTGTTTCTTAAGTACAGTTTTAGGAAGAGAACAAGATCATTTGGATTTGTTTATGTGTTAGTATAGTTTTAGGAAGAGAACAAGATCATTTGTATCTTGCAAATTGACAACGTGTGGATCTTTACAGGTACCCCATCAAAGATGTTTAAGATTCAGGACAAAGATCACAACATTGTGACTGAATTTTCGATAATAGATAAGCTTTCATGGGTCTTTGCCAAGGCAATAACTATCAGTAAGACACACTAAAGCAAGCAAAACATGCATAAAATTTGCCAACAAGAAATTGAAAATGCTCAAGGCTGGCACTGCGGAGTCTGTCCAAACTACGATGTCTGCAATGCCTGTTACTCCGAGGCATCTATCGACCATACACAAAACATGATAACCTGTTGATCTAACTACAGATACTGCTGTACAACAGAAGTACCAAGCTAATCAAATCAACCTTGACAAGGTATTGTCTGATAAGCCATTACCTATATGAGGATTGTTATTGGGTGTAGCTTGGAGAACCGAGGAATAAATCTTGCTTTGTTGGTACTGCAGAAGAAGATATTCTTTACTTGGCTTTTTGGGAAATTAAATTTGAATAGAAGCAAAAGGAGGAGCTTAGTTGGATACATTTATTAGTAGTAGATTATGGTGACATTTTTTTTTTTTAACGCTAAATAGTACTTGTATTAATGATTCCAAAAGGGTAAAGCGTACATAGAAATTAAGGGATGTATCCAGTAGGCAATCCCACGACAACACAACCCCATGAACAAAATATGGAAAAAGGGGAGACAGACCAAGGAAAGGAAAAAAAACCGAGTAGTATTACAATGTTGGGGAAGGAGTCTCCGATAGAATGCGTGCTTGTAACCAAGAAGGCCCTCCACGAGCTGTGTAGGATTGGTATCTATGCTCGGATGTAACACTTGTAGCAAGAGAGCGTGCAACCATATTTCCCGACTCAGGAATAGAAATGATTTTCCACCATTCAAAAGCTTCTAGATAAGAACTTATGCGATTGAGTAAATGGCTAAACCTTGGAAAACGTCGAGGAAAATTTCAGGCTCTAACTGCTTGAGTTGAAGTGATTTTAAACAATATTCTCTTATATCTTAAGTTGCGAGCTCCTTTCACAGCCCAGAGCAGGCTCCAAAGTTCAGCCTCCAAACATGATGAGAGTTGAGAGAAGGAACGTATGCTGTGGTGATGAGTCGTACCACGAAAATCTCGGATAACCCATGATGCACAACTATTATGTATATGATTAACCCATGAAGAAGCTACGTTGGAGGTAAAGTGATTAGATGCGGGGGCTTTCCAACCCTCTGTCCCAGAGCAATTGACGGTGATGTTGGAGGAGTGCGGTTGTGGTATGTTGAGTTGAGACCAAATAGAGGCTTCCTCTTTAGCCGTTCCAACAATATAATAGGCATCCAATCTTCATTGTTCAAAAACCCAGGTATTACGTGCCTTCCAAAGGTGCCAAAGAATCCACGGGACAGCTGCACGACAATCTTGTGGAGTTGCTGGATTGGTGATGCATCGAAAAAAGGTGGTGAAAATTGAGAAAAACAGATGATGTAGAGAAGCCATTCTCAGGCAATGCGACTCCACTAATACTCCAGACATGGTGGGCTAGTGAACAAGTGAAAAGGACATGACATATTGTTTCAACGTCTCCTAGACATGTGGTACAAGTCATATCAGTGTAAATACCTCGGGATTGAAGTCTTTTTTTTACTACCAAAGCACCAGAAAGAGCTCGCCAAAGAAAGTGGCGTATCTTTGGCATCGTACGAAGTTTCCAGATCTTAGACCCATAAGGCCTTTTTGAGCAGAGGAAGAGGTGGCGCTTGATCAACTTGATCATAAGGAAAGGCTTCCAGAAACTTGTACCCATTGGATGAAGAATACAAGCCATCTTTGGAGGGACCCCAGACATAAGTGTCTTGTGAACGAGCAAAATTTTGGGTTTTATGAATCAACTCAGCATCTTGGGGTACAAAGAGACGGTGCACTTCAGTAGAAATCCAGCTATGATTATGTATGAGATCAGAAAATAGGAGTGTATCAATTCTTTGCACTCCAGGCTTACCAGTCGGAGGACGCGGTCTAGCATCATGAAGCCAATTTTCATACCAGACATTTGTTGAAGAACCATCTCCAATTGTTTTCAAGAGACCACGCGACAACAGAGAACGACCATGGAGGATACTTTTCCAAGCATAAGAAGGCTGTAAACTTTCAACAGCATAAAGTAAAGAACCCACATGAAATTAGCAGTTTTTCATAACTTTAGAAAGTAAAGAGTCATGTACCATATACGCCATGCCTGTTTACCCAAAAGAGATTGGTTGAATTGTTCAATATCATGAAAACCCAGTCCGCCTTCAGTTTTGTGCTTACGCATCTTCTTCCAAGCAACCCAAGGGAGCTTGCGCTTATCCGAACTATTATTCCACCAAATTTGGAGCATGACACTTCTAAGACGTTTGCATAAGTCCTTAGGAAGACTGAAACACGACATTGCGTAGAAAAGAAGAGCAAGGGCAATGGATTTAATCAAAATTTCCTTGCCTCCTTGAGATAATGCCTGAGCAAATCATCCATGTACCCGATATTGCATCTTGTCTTGAATGAATTGCAAAAGTTTCCGTTTAGAACTACTGAAACACTCGGGTAACCCAAGGCATATACCTTCGTCCCCTACCTTGTCAATTTCCAGTATGCGTTTAACATGACCCTTCTCACGTGTTGGAACCTTTGAGCCAAATATATCAGAAGATAACTATTTATTTCATTTCTATTTCACATTGGAATTTTGATAATTCAATTATTCTTTTGTAAATAACTATTGGAATTGACAAATATATTTCTCTTAATAATGCTCTAGATTATATAGTAACACAGACACTTGACAAATATGAGTTCCGCGCTACGCGCAGGATCAAACACTAATTGTTACAAAAGTTTATATATGTAGTTCCTAGGTTAACCCAATCAAGCTCTAGGAACTACGAATGGTTACATATGTAACGAAATTAATCAAATCAGTATTTTTCTGTTGGAATGGTTATCAAGTCTATATGTAACTAAATCGAGCTCTATTTGATAACAAAATCTAAATATTTGATGGTACATATCTATTAACATTTAAAGGTAAATAGTGTTGTGTACTTTATAGATGACCAAACCAGTATGACGATGATTATTCTTGCAACAGATTGACGTCTCACCAAGAAAGTCAGCTTTCAAGACTATGTTAAAAAAAACAAAATGAGAAGTTGTTAATTTGTCAAAGTCCTAATCCAGCTGGTTACTTATCCAAATGCGATAAAAAAAGAAAAGGATAATTGAAAATGTTTGATTCTCTTATATTAATTCGTGACCAAACTTAGGTTATTATTGATCTACTTGTTTATTTTTATTGAAGATGAACATTGGCATTTGATTCTTCTATCCAGTTTGTTAACATGTTCACTTTAACTTTTTTTTGTTTTTTTGATACCCACAAACCTAACTAATATCTCGGGGAATATATAATACCAGTGATTAATCCGATGACAATTTTTTTAATAAGGTTTAAAGCATGACGACACTATTCATCTGATCAACAATAATAATTTAGAGTATGTCTAATGGTAAATTTTTTAGAGGCTCTTATAATTAAACAATAATAGAGACTAGAGGAGAGAGTATAACATTAAACTCTTAAATAAGAATTTCTTGGACACAAATAAAAAACCTCATCATGTATATGTGTTTGTTTTAAATTGCTTCATCATGTTAACAATTAACCATTAAATTTTAGTTTGAAAATTATTTATAAGAGATTTTCCTTTATCTTTTACTATTGAACATGCTCTTAGTTCTCGGTAAAAATGAATTTAGAACTGACAAGTCCATATATCGAATTCAATTTCTACCACCGAGTATTTTAACTTACATGTTCAAACTCATCATATTCTAGTATATTATATTAGTTATCATGAGTTGAAATTTTTTCATTGTGGTTTTTAATTATGGTTGACAACTAAAAATGCTATATGTAAGTGGT
Organism: Aurinia saxatilis; assembly: GCA_900406295.1. Lineage (NCBI taxonomy): Eukaryota > Viridiplantae > Streptophyta > Magnoliopsida > Brassicales > Brassicaceae > Aurinia > Aurinia saxatilis. Next base: position 12,719 of record OVAP01001214.1, on the reverse strand, counting down.
AAATAAATCTGGATTTTCACAGATCCGATGATTAGTTTTGCAAAACATAAATTCATTCGATTGTTAGAAAACATGTTACTTCATATCAACGTTTTGCATAATTCGAATATTTGCATCACAAATCCAAAATTTTATGTTTTATTTTATAATATGTAATATTAGCAGAAAAAACCTTTTCATACTTATTTCTTATGTTCTCTTCATGCAATCTAATTATATCCTCTATGGCTCTACACAAACGACCATATGATAAAAAAGTATAAAAGTGATATATATATATATACCGTTTGAATTTTTAAGAATTAATTCGAAACATTTTTCTTTGTGAGGCTTTGCGCCACTATTACTTTTCTGATTAATATCAATTTGCAAAAAAAAAAAAAATTGAAAACAGAAAACGTAATATTTAATACTGTAATTAGAAATAAATAATAGAGATGACAAGAAACGTACTATTACTAAACAAATATAAGAGACTAGTTCTCTGAATTTTCACAGGTCCGATCATTAGTTTTGCGAAGTATAAATTCATCCGATTGTTAGAAAACATGTTACTTAATTCATATCAACGTTTTGCATAATTTGAAATATCTCCATAACAAATCCAAATTTTATGTTTTATTTTATAATATGTATTAGCAGAAAAAACTTTTTCATACTTATTTCTCATGTTCTTCATGCAATCTAATTATATTTTTTCTATGGCTCTACACAAACGACCATATGATAAAAAAAAGTATAAAAGTAATATATATGTCATTTGAGGTTTTTAAGAATTAATGCGAAACATTTCATAAACGAACAGAAAACGTAATATTTAAAACGCAAAGTTATTCGTTTCCCATTGTTCATAAGGACTTTGTATAAGCAGCCAAGAAGTAAGTATCAGAGAAAAAGAAAACAAATGCATGTACTCTAACCAAAAAATAAAAAGGTGCATGTAACAAAAAAAAAAGAAAAAAGAGAGGACCGGTTGTTCAGAAAAAGACATGCTAAGAAGTTTTGAAATAGGTCTGGATCCTATTATGAACTTATAGACTAACATGTAATGGATCAATTGTGTACAAACATCTTATGAATATATATATGACTTGTTCATTTAGCTTATTATATGATTTTGTTATATGACTTGTTTCCGAAACTTATATTTGTGTAGTATATTTTATGTATTATTACTTACTACTACTTGCAAGAGTTATCATGTTCTACATGGACTAGTTGTAAGAAATGATTTTCTTATGTGAGTCTTGGTTTAGTAGTTTTTGAGAATACTCAAAATCATGAGTTTAAATCCACTTTAGAAGAGTGAAATATATCTCAAATATAATATTTTTTTTGCTTTTTAATTTGGTCACCTCGCAAATGTAATATTATTAACGACTGACTTTGGATACTTAGATAGATGATAGGCTAAAGTTTGGAACTTCATGGTTTATAAGAGATGATAATTTTCTTTGCCTTTGTGACATTGTTTTATATCTATCAAGTAAAATTTTCACAAAAAATACTAATAAAAAACATGGGTGCTATAAAAATCTCAGGACTTCAGAAAAGTAAAACTCTAGATCTAATAAAGTTACGAGATTCGATACGTTGTTCGAACATGGAGAACATGTCAATCATAGACGGCTTAAAAAAATAATAATAATGAGCTCAAATAGACCAAATACGACTTCTTTCTCTATAGTATACGTAGTGGTTAATATATGTTTGGTGTACACATAATTGCTTGTACTTTTACATGACTTAATTTAACATTTTACAGTGACGTAACATCGCAAAGTGAAAAGGTAAAACTGAAAACAGCTATATAAAGGGGGTGTGAAGGGAAGACATTAAGAACACAAACCAAAACAAGAAAACAAAAACAATGGGGTCTCCAATGGCCTCTCTAGTAGCAACTTTGCTTGTCTTAACAATCTCTCTCACTTTTGTGTCTGAGTCAAACGCTAACTACTTCTACTCTTCTCCTCCACCACCGGTTAAGCATTACCAATACAAGTCACCTCCTCCACCGGTTAAGCACTATCCTCCCCCGGTTTACCACTCTCCACCACCCCCTAAGAAACACTACGAATACAAATCCCCTCCTCCACCGGTTAAGCACTACTCTCCACCACCGATTTACCACTCCCCACCACCACCCAAGAAACACTACGAATACAAATCCCCTCCTCCACCGGTTAAACACTACTCTCCTCCTCCGGTTTACCATTCCCCACCCCCACCCAAGAAACACTACGTGTACAAGTCCCCTCCTCCTCCGGTTAAACACTACTCTCCTCCTCCGGTTTACCACTCTCCACCTCCACCAAAGAAACATTACGTTTACAAATCTCCACCTCCTCCGGTTAAGCATTACTCTCCCCCACCGGTTTACCATTCCCCACCACCACCAAAGAAGCACTACGTGTACAAATCCCCTCCTCCTCCGGTTAAACATTACTCCCCTCCTCCGGTTTACCATTCCCCACCCCCACCAAAGAAACACTACGTTTACAAATCGCCACCTCCTCCGGTTAAACATTACTCTCCCCCACCGGTTTACCATTCCCCACCACCACCAAAGAAGCACTACGTCTACAAATCTCCTCCTCCTCCGGTTAAGCACTACTCTCCACCACCGGTTTACCACTCACCACCACCACCCAAGAAACACTACGTTTACAAGTCCCCTCCTCCTCCGGTTAAACATTACTCTCCCCCTCCGGTTTACCACTCCCCACCCCCACCCAAGGAACACTACGTGTACAAGTCCCCTCCTCCTCCGGTTAAGCACTACTCACCTCCTCCGGTTTACCATTCCCCACCTCCACCCAAGAAACACTACGTGTACAAGTCCCCTCCTCCTCCGGTTAAACACTACTCACCCCCTCCGGTTTACCATTCCCCACCACCACCAAAGAAGCACTACGTATACAAATCTCCTCCTCCCCCGGTTAAGCACTACTCTCCTCCTCCAGTTTACCACTCTCCACCTCCACCAAAGAAACACTACGTGTACAAATCACCTCCTCCTCCAGTCCACCACTACTCTCCCCCACACCATCCTTACCTCTACAAATCTCCTCCTCCTCCACACCACTATTAGAATTCTCTACCATGGTAATTAATCTTTCAATACTTACATCTACACACCGCTTTACGCTTCCACATAAAAGTTTATGTGGATGCATGCAGACAATAATTATATTCTTTTACAATAATATATTATATTATGTATTTTACAGGAGAACACGATGTACACAAGAAGACAAAGACAAGACGACACCACAGCAATAAGAGAAACAAAGATGTGAAAAAGAGAATCCAAGCAGTTTCTCATCATTTCCATAGTATTTTCAAAGTTTTATTGCAATAAATTTGAAACATGTTTGTTGATCAATTAGTGGTCCTTAATGTTTGTAAGTTTACGGTTTGTTTCTTTCTGATTTTTTTCATGTGCAAGTTTGCTTTGTCCAATTAATAAATAAATCTAAGTTTACATATTATATAATAAAGCCCAAAAGGAGAAAATTACATATCTTCAGTTTCTCATTCGTGTAGACATGCTCTTTAGGATACGGTAAGATCAGATACAAAAATTACAAGTCCATCAAGCTCCAATGCTGTACATTTTTTTCTCTATTATATAATGACTGTATTTTGCCCAGCCATACAATAAATAAACTAGTCTTTATTTTTTTAACCTCACTAATCACAAATAAAAAAACCTTAAAATCAGATAGATGATATTTAATAGCCCGTACATTTAGATACCTAGTATACAAGTATATATATATATAATAAAACGTATATGCAAAAGGCATAAACTTTTTACCAGGAAAAATCATATTAAGATTATTCAAACGATTAAGGTGACCGGACAACATTTGACCTATGTCTTTCTTTTTAATCGCGAAATTAGATCAAGCCGATATCTACCCTTTGTCTTTCTTTTTCCGCCTCAGACAATGCAAGACTAAAGAGAAGTTAAGAGATAAAGCACTCAAATATACCTACTCTACAATGTAATAAATGTATTGATAGGAAACAACACCTTCATTTCATAAACCAAAATCTATGTCGTTCTAGTATATGATGATAATACATAGAAAAATTTAACTGATTGTCTCCATGTTTGTTCATCTCTCAAAGACTAAGACTACATGTGATAAGCTTTCCAATAGGGTGAAGCCGCCAAAAGAACTCAAAATCATTTGCCAAAGTGCCCTTAGCATAGGAATTTACTTTTTGTCGTTTGTTTGTGACAAAATTTATTTAATACAAACACATTACATAACATGACTTGTTGAAAATATAATATGAAAATAATGTTCGAAATAGGATATTGATATAAGATTCGTGAGAATGAAATGCATGCATTTGCAACCCTGATACATTGCTGCTTTCTTGACTCTTATAACAACACCAAGCGCATCAACTATAAACATAATGTGCAATATAAACAAATTGTTCCAACTTCAGTTAAATAAACAAACCACTTGTAATAGCACATAATTACTTACCAACGACAATATTTTTGTGCAATGAACCATTGAGGACTCGGTGAAAAGGGCTTAAAGGCAGGATATGGCAAGACTCAATTCCGTCAACTCGTCGAATGCGAGTGGATTGATAAAAATATATGTAGTTCATGATATGTGAATTCCCATTGACATGGTCAAGTACTCACTTCAAAATCTCTTATTAGATACCGTCCACCTTCATCAGTGACTTCAGAAAACTTACCACACACACTTACACACACACATGCACACACACACACACACACACACACAATACAAAATCATTTGTTATATAAGTTTTTTTGAAGTCATTGATGAAGATGGATGGTATCTGATAAGAGATTTCGAAGTGAGTACTAGACCGAGTCAATAGAAATTCACATATCATGAACTGCATATATGTTTTGATCAAACCACTTGCATTCGACGAGTCGACTAAGTTGAGCCTTGCCATATCTTGTCTGCCCTTTTCACCGAGTCCTCAATGGCACATTGCACAAAAAGATTGTCGTTGGTAAGTAATTATGTAAAATTACAAGTGGTTTGTCTATTGAACTTGAAGTTAAAACAATGTGTTTATATTGCACATTATGTTTGTAGTTGATGTGCTTGGTGCTATTATAAGAGTCAAGAAAGCAGCAATGTATCAAAATTACAAATGCATGCATTTCATTCTCACGGATGTTAAATCAATATCCTATTCCAAACGTAATTTTCATATTATGGTTTTAACAAGTCTGTTATGTAATGTGTTATGTATTAACGAATTGTCACAAACAGAGGACAAGAAATAAACTGCTATGCTAAGGGTACTTTTGTTGATGATTTTGAGTTCTTTTGGCGACTTCAGCCTATTGGGAAGCTTATTCCATGTGTTCTTAGTCTTTGGGAAGTGAACAAACATGGAGGTAATATGTTAAATTGTTATATATTTTATCATTGTATAATAGAATGACATAGATTTTGGTTTATCAAATGAATGTTTCGTTTCATATAAATTCATTTATTACATTATATATGAGGTATATTTGAGTGCTTTATGGCCATTCTATGAATTTCTCACTAATCTTGCACTGCGTGAGGGAAAAGAAAAGACAAAGGTCAGACCATGTTCTTTTACTCTCGAACTTCTCATTAATCATGCCTTAACGATTTTCGATTGTGTTCTCGTATACATTTTGTCACTGAATTGTGGGTTTGCTAAGGCTGGTTGTTTTCATATACTTGAAGATGCTAACAATGAACTTTTTTATATTGACACAAATCTATGCCTAAAAGAACAACAACTCTAATTCATAAATAATTTTTTGATGTAATTGTGCATTGTTAGGTTATATAGAATCATTGTTGCAACGAAAACTGAGAAGATATCATTTTTTGTTAGCCATGAGTCTTGATACTATGAATTATTTAGTCATATTTGATTCTTTGAAGGATTTTTTGTATGAGAAACTCTTTTCCTTCTCCTTAATGGATAAAATCCTTTTCACCTTTATGGTGCAACCCTTGCAAATCTCAGTCTCGATGGCCATGGGTTTAACCAAGTGAGCTATAATGGACCACCAAGTCATCTAGGGAATCAAGAAGATTGTATTATCAGCGTCGACAAAAATTTCAGATCCGAACATGCTTTCAGACCGTTGGAAATGTGTCTCTCTACTCATGTCAAAGGTTATTACACTTGATATATATATATATATTTCCTATGATGTTATCCTAGTTTTATCTATTTTATTTTCATAACACATCTGCTATTTTTTTATTTAGTGTTTTAGCTTTGATGCCATGTAACAACTTCTCCTCAAGGGAGAGTATCCTAACATGAATTATAAAATGCATTGTTGACCCAAAGAAAAAAGATCTATTTAATTTATTTAATAAAATAAAAATTGTTGAGACAATTATACGTACGATAATTTTCGGAGTCTCAGTTTCCTCGAGTACTCTTCTCTCTTTGTGGATCTCTAGGAGGAGAAGAGGCGACATATATATATATATATATATATATATATATATATTTATTCTTGTGAGTGTAAATGATAAGGTTGCATTAATTAACTTCTTTTTTCAGAGGGTGAAGTAAGGTTTTGTTTTAAGAGATAATGTTGGATGAAAAAAAAGGATTTCCTTTTTATTTTTTTACCTAATGACTCCCGACTTGTGTATCATTATATAATGAAAAATAATAATTATTTCACTTGAGATTTAGAGGGGTTATTGGTCTATGGATTTTAATCGATTTGTAAATCCATTCAAAATCATGTGTTATGGGATCTATGATTGTTAAATTTTTATTGAAATCCAGTGTTATTCAATCTATAATTTCTAAATCCAAATCCAATATATTCTTATAGGGGGTTATTGGCAGATGAATTCTTAAAGTCTTTTGAAATTCTGAGATTCCATTATTATTGGGAGATGGATTGTTGAATTCTTAATAAAATCCTTTGTTATTGGTTGATGGATTCTTAAAATTTTAATGAAATCCTTTGTTATTCAAAAAGTTTTGTTATTATGGATTCTGCAATTCTATTATAATATATGGTTATTGGGACATAGATTCTTTATAATTTTACTCATTAAACATGATTCTGAAAATCTCATGGGTACACATGAGATTCTTAGAATTCTTCTCACTAAAGATTTTACAAATCTCTCAATTTTAAAATTCTCTACAACTCTATACAAATCTCTCAAACTCTTTAAATTCATCAACTCTCAACAAATCTAATTACCAATAACAGCCTCTTAGTTAATTATGTATTTCAGTTGATTTCAAAATCTGTTTAGGATTTAGAAATCCTTGAAAATATAATCATTTCAAGTAGTATATATAAATCTATTCTGAAATAACAATCTTTTCCTACGGATTTGAGTCTTTGTATTTTTAACTCTGAAATCCATCCAAATCCATTTGAATCGATTATAAAACCAAATCCGTAGAAGAATCATTAGTATTGAATAACATTTGATTTGAATTTGGATTTAGATATCATATATTGAATAACACAAGATTTGGATTGATTTTAATTAGTATTTTGAAATCATAGAACGAATAATACTGGATTTTAATAATTTTTTTAAATCATAGATCCAAGATTTTGAATGGATTTACAAATCGATTAAAATCCATAAACCAATAATGTAACGCCCGCGATCCGCAATAGGATGGCCGGGAAGGGCCATGTTCCTGTGGGTTGACTAGCCATTCGATCAGGCTAGTTATTACTCATTCACGTAAAGGAATGGCAGAGAAATATAAGTTATGATCAAGCTCAAACGAGCTCAAATCAGGTCAAGGAGAGTTGCCACAACTGATTGCAGCTGAATCGGTTGAGCTAACCTGCTCACCGAGTAGTCGGCCAGCTCAACTAAACTGAACTGAGGGTTTAGAAGTTGAGCCAGCTAGTGGACTGAACACTATCTGGGTGGTTACTTGCCTTGGCAGTTTTCACTGAAAAGGTGTGAACGAAGATGCATGAACGAAGAGGTGCGATGGTTTAGCCTTTATGGCTAATTATTCCTATAAATAGAAGTGTTGTGGGCAGAAAAGAGGGAGAGAGAGATTAACCCACGTTTTGGGGAAAGACACACAGAGAAATAGAGAGAAAAGGGAGAGAGAAGTCGGTTGAAGATGGAGAGGCGGAAAGACAGATTCCGACCGTCATCTTCAAATGTGATTTCCCGACGACTCGGAATGATCCAGGCGACGAGAGACCCACGATTGGAAAGATCTCTCTGTCTAGTTTCTGGAACAGGTTTCAGAGTCAAGATCGGATGAATGGTTCTCACGTTATGACCGTTTTGGTCGAGCGTGTTGAATCTGTCGCGGAATTGAAAGAAGACAGATTCGTACCGCCATCTTGTACTGCGGTTTCCTGTCGACTCCGACCGAATCAGAGGACGAGATATCCATGGTTGGAAAGCTCTTTCTGTATAGTTTCCAGAACATGTTTCGGATTTGGAATCAAAGATACGGTTAAGAAGTTATAACCGTTTTCTTGAGACATATCCAATCTGTCGCGGATTCAGAAGAGAAGAATGAAGGATTGTCGGTTTCAATCCCAAGGGGTGCCAAGGCATCCACGGTCTGAATCATCAGGGATGATAAGACAATTCCAAAGGAAAGAAGATGGTTCCCACGACCTTATGGCCACACAAGGATTAAGGCAAGAATGGGTGTGAACCATCGGGTGCGAACACCAAGCGGTGCAAACACCAAGTGGTGCGAACACCAAGGGGTGTGAATACCAAAGGGTGCATAGGCCAAGGGACCCAGTGACCAAGTGGTGCGAGCATGAAAGGGTGCGAGCATGAAAGGGTCTAAGCATGAAAGGGTACGAGTACGAAAGGGTACGAGTACGAAAGGGTGTAATCGAAAGGATGCATCGAATAATAAAACGGGCAAAGCTCGGTCACTTCGTATACTTGTCAGTGGGGATGGTTGGTTGAATGACTAAGTAACGAAGTGATCGGTTCAAGGATCGGTATCGGACTTGATGGAAGACGTTCAGGCAGAAACACGCCCGAAGACAAATCCGAATAGGTTAATTGGCCAAGGTACGTTCTAAACCATCTTGTAGAATGGTAGAGAATGAATAGGCTTAGGATTGCCTAAAATAGAATAAATAAATTTCTGCCTAGTCTAGGGAATCAACGGATTACTAGAATTGGATGACTTGACCGAGGAGGATGAATCCTAAGCCGAACGGAAGTCAATAGTTAGATTGAACGCTTAAGACGAGGGAATTCGGCTAATGCTAATCTAGACTAGATAGACTGTCCGAAGGTACGGATGAGCTTCGGTACAAGGTTAGTTCAGGTGAATGAACATAGAACGGTTAAGGTTTAAAAGGTTCCGCTGCGTAATAGTTAATTGAATAGAGTCTATGCTAGGAAAAGACTAAGTAGAGTCGTTAGCTAGATTCTAGGCGTAAACCCCGTGTATTAAATATACACGTTGAAAAGTGGATAAACGCACAATGTTAGGCTTGTGTTTGGTCTAACGTGAGGCACGCGACCTCGGTTCCAAAGGAATCCGGGATAGGGTGTTTCAAATAACCCCCGATGGATTTGGTTTATGGATTAAAAAAAATTATTTGTAAATCCATTCAGAATCATGTGTTGTTGGATCTATGATTTTTTTTTCTAAATTAATGAATTCAGTGTTATTCATTCTATGATTTCAAAATACTAATTAAAATCAATTTAAATCTTGTGTTATTCAATCTATGATATCTAAATCCAAATTCAAATCAAGTGTTATTCAACACTAATGATTTCTCTACGGGTTTGGTTTTATAATCGATTCAAATGGATTTGGATGAATTTCAAAGTTAAAAATACAAATACTTAAATCCGTAAGAAAACCTTGTTATTCAGAATGAATTTATAAATACTACTTGAGATCATACTATCTTTTAGGATTTTTAGATCCTAAACAGTTTTTGAAAAATCATTTGAAATACATAATCCAATAACACCCCTAGGAATATATGGACACGAGGACAGTCGTTGAACTGAAATTGGGGAGTGGTTTTTATTATTATTAGTGTTCTCCCTACGAATGTTTTTACTACTATGATTGTAAGTGACTACGACATTATTTCTAGCACTCCAATGGATCTGATCAAGGGTTTAGGAAAGATGGAAATAATGAATTTATCATATCTTGCTACTTTTCAGGTAAGTGTGCTATTGTTTCTTCTTTCTCTGTGTAACATGTTATTACAATTTTAAAGGAAAATTTAGACTGAAAAGATAATTAATCATTTATGAGACATCATCGTTTGCTTCCCGGGTATTAAATTTAAACTTAATTTTGTAAGCAATAAGGTGTGCATCTTAATTTCTATATTGAAATTTTTCTTTGATCCAAATACTGCGATAAGTTTAAGGCTACTAGATTATAATGTTTCAGGCATTGTCTTACTTCTATGAAGCAATACCGGTGTTTGAAAAACTATATCATCTAATTATTACACCTATAACAAATGAGCAGTTTACACAAAATACATAATCTTTGTAAGTGCAACTAAATTCTAAATTTCTAATCATCCCTCTTACTTTAGGGTCCATTACACTACGATGTAGAACAACTGGAGTTTATTTGGAAGTGCTTGTTGTGATATTTTTTCTTATTGTCATGTACTAAGAAGGTCGTATATATAACGGCTATAACTACTGGAGAAGTGGAATAATTAAAGGATTTTTTAAGGTTACTTGTCATGTTTTAAGTCGGTAAAACTTCATTCTACAGAAATGTCCGACAATAACTTAATCATTCCAAGATCTTTGTTCAAGTGCAAGATCTGGTGGGTTATTATCGTGAACTCATTTCGCCTAATGGCGGGAACCATACTCCTTTTTCCCTTTCAAACTCAAAATGTAAAAAATGCTAACCATTCCATTATATGGTAATACCACCTTGGTTTCTAATTTTCTGAACGAGAAGTATTTTGGTTCAATCTGCTTAATGAAGGGGAAAAAATTAAGAATAAATGTCTAAGCAACAAGTAGTACTTGTGCCCTATCTAGTACTCTTTTTATAAGAAAGTGGATGAAGACTCAACCTTTCGTTCTCATACAGGCTTTTTCTGCTTTGTAGAGTTATCTATGTTTATATTTGATTCTTAAACATGCTATCGAAGAGGTACACTATCAACCTCTTGCCCTCCTAATTTTAGATCTTTTTAAGATGTCCTTACAATATAAATCATGATTATTATTTAAATATATTAATTTTAAACAAAGAATCATGGAAATCATATCCAATTTTCACTAGATATGATCATGATTATTACTCAAATATATTAATTTTAAACAAAAAAAAAATCAAGAAATTCAAACCCAATTCTCTTATGGCATCGAAAATTCAACATATAATTTATATATCAGTTTTCATTTAATATATAACTAATAATATAAATTTTAATTAAACAATGAATAAAAAGTTATTCAAACCCCAGAATTAATTAGCCTTAATTATATAACCACGATTATGAACTCACATGTATGAACTCACATGTAAAAAGACTGAAACAGGAGCCATCAAACACATCTTTCACCAACCAAACGAGACGAGGAGGAGGAGAGAGTCGGGAGACGTACATACGAGATCTTCCTTTTTGGATCTATATATGTAAGTAGATGTACTTTATTGTCTTCTACTTTCTGGATTTCTAGGAACAGGAGAGGCAACATAGATTTTTTAAGGTTTTTTTTGTTTTTGTAAGTCAAAATGATAAGGATGGGGTCTTTTTGAGATATAAGATTGGTAAAAGAAAAAGGATTTGTTTCCTTTCCTTCTTTTTGCTTTTTCATTTATTTAAATAAAATTATTTCTTTCTTTTTTTATCTAAAGAAAAAAAGATTTGTTTCCTTTTTTCATAATCACTCTCACATAACAAAAAACTAATTTCTACCATTGAGATTTAATTTTACCATAACTAATTAATAGATCATGAAAAAGAAGACTAATTTTCGTTTTTTTATCAAATTTCAAACCGGAGATTGGCCAATACCACTATATCAAATATAAGAACACTGCCGAAAATAAATCATAAACCACCACAAATAATAATCATGATTTATGAAGATGGGAATATGTTGATATGTAATAGTCCAAAGAAAATTCATCCCCCATAAGTCTAAATCTGAAATAATCATAAAATGAATCATTTGTGATGTTTTAAACACAGTATTCACATAACTTTTAACAAATCATGTAGCAAGATCTTCCTTTAGACATAATTTCTGATATAATTAACTTTTATATAGTGGAGTTCATAAAGGTTAATATTTGGATTTCTAAGCTTTGTCGAAACTAATTCACTACAAGAAAAGAGGCGATTTCCGAGAGCAAGATTCAACGCAAAGTCGTCGCAAATCCGGGTTTGCGACGACTTTGCGTCGAAAGTCTTGCCGTCACAAACCAGAAAACGTCGCAAATGCGACGCAGATTTGCGACGTCGTTGCGTCGGTGACATTATGCGTCGAATTTGCGATTGCTAGACTTTTGCGACGTCTTGCGAGGATTTTGCGATGAGCGGTAATGCGACGTTTGTGCGAGGACCGGATTGCGACGATTTTGCGACGAACTAATTTGTGACGATTTTGCGACGAATTGGTTTGCGACGAATTTGCGACGAATTATTGTGTGACGAATTTGCGACGAATTATTTTGCGACGGTTTTGCGACGTCCGTCTTTG